>JAEQML010070196.1:0-16966 GCA_016904865.1 Pissodes strobi | reverse complement strand
TTTATTTTTGACAATATCGAAAATTATTATAAAGAAAAGCTGTTTAGAATTCAAAGTTATTTTCAAATGTGCAATTACAGCCATTTAGCATGAAAATTAAGGTTTCGTGATTATTTACGTTTTACATTATAAATTTGTATTTATCTCTTATATGTTAAAAAAATGATAACATGCGAAATGGTTGTAATTTCATATTTGAAAATAACTTTTAATTCTAAACAACTTTTCTTTATAAAAATTTTCGATATTGTCAAAAAGAAAGGTATTTTACTCTTGAGCAAAATTCATATTTTTTGACAAATCTCGTATACAACTGCAAAAAAATTGATATACGATGGTTGCATTTTGGGTTTTAGACCATGCAGAACTTTTTATAAAGAATAACTTTTTTTATAAAACCAATAATAAAAAAGTTTTCCATATGGTTCAAACTTAAGTAGACACACTGTATATTATTTTGCAATCCGGTATGGTTTTACTCACCACGCATGGATATGTTGTTTCTTTTTCTCTTTCAGAGGGGGTGAACTAGCATCTTTTTAAAATTGATTTTCACTCCTCCTTTTTGTCAATATCTTAGTTAGTATCTACCTGTATTTAATTTGAGATTCTGTACTTTGTATTGGCAAATAAATATTTTTATTATTATTATTATTATTATTATTATTATAAGTATGTATTCTGTTATAGTTGATAAAAAGATCGTCATATTGCTTCGAGAATATATATTGATGTTACCGTAAGAATGTTATTATTTCTAAAAATTGGCCAAACTTGTAACCAGCTTTATTCGCTAACTGCCCATTCAGCTGTACATATGCCTGACTCACTCAGCCGTTTGTAGTTTTGTCCTTTTTAAAGGCGTAAGTTACAGTTTATGGCAGATAGAGCGGGCGCAACTAAATTTTTACTGTAAGAAATATCTGTCTGAAAATCGGATAACATAATTTAGAAAAAATACCTTGTGAAAGAGCGTAAAAAAAAATAGAATGAGATTGAATTATAGCCTAAATACAGTTTCCAAAATTAACACCAGGAATACAAACAACCAGTTTATTAAAAAATACTACTTGCGTAGAACAATCCACTTTCTTAAAATTTAGAACATTTTCAATTTTCTTATGGTTACTATTATGCTGGAAAAATTTATGGAATGTCACTGAAGCTGACCTTTTTAGGTCACAAGTGATAATTAATGTTGAAATTGCAATTAGATTAATTGCTATACTAAGGTTCATCTTGACACTCTAACACTAGAAATTGCAGATAGATTAATTGCTATACTAAGGTTCATCTTAACACTCTAACACTAGAAATTGCAATAATCAAGTATCAATTATGCGATTTAGGCCTGGTACTCACTGCAATTAAAAGTAGCACTAGTTATGGTACTTTAGCAAGTCTCTGATCAATAACTTAACATTACTAGTTACTATATAAAAATCTCAATAAATTACCTCGATACTACTTAACAAGAGGTGTTATCTTTAAAAGAATATCTTAATATTACCCAGTTATTATTGCTTAAGTATATAACAATTTATATGTAAAAATTAGGGAATAAATATCCACTAAACTACGCTTAGCTTATTCCCTTGGCAGCTGGAATATAGAAGACTTCTAAAATGTCTCCAAAATAGTAACCTGAAAGGAATTTACTGATAAAATAAATAGAAATTTAGCCGCATTACAGATTACAGATTGGGAGAGATGGCCTTTGAACCTACTTGTCACCGCGACCCGACGGATCTATTGTGACTCTCTCCATATTATAGAGCTTCAGCCAGTTTTGTCTTTCTGATTAGACCCCACAACCTTGATAGTGTCTCCGTCTTGTAGCTATTAGCTTCTGGTTTAGGTACGCCAAGTAGTTGGAAGCGCACTCTCGATAAGCCTTTACAGTGGCATAGCACGTGAGATGCCGTCTCCTCCTCCTCCTGGCAGAACCTGCATTCGCTATTTTCTGCCAGATGCAGAAGGATGTGCGTAAAGAATTGGGGCCTCAATCCCAAAATGACGCTGTGGCTATACACAGCAGTGGTAAGACCAATTATAGCGTATGGTGCTTTTTCAGCCGGCAGTGGCCCGTCAGCAGACCCACCGTTATCCTGACAGCCTTCCTGCCGTAGCTTAGCAGGTCTGTTGATAGTTTGGCCGATGGACCTATTATAAATTCCTTGGCCTGTCTTTGTCCCAAAGTGTTGGTCCACCATTTTCGGGATTCTTCTGCTATCCATTTCTTTATGGCTGTTTTAGCAATTGGTTATTCCGCAGAACGGTTCTGGTCCTATCATGTGCCCAGACGAGCCTTCTCTGGCTATTTTGTCGGCAGTTTCATTACCTTGATAGCCTTCATGCCCAGTTACCCATGATAGTGTCACTCTATGTTGACCTCCTATGCCATTCAGAGCATTGTGGCAATCCAGTACTAATTTCGATGTTATTTTGTTGGATTGCACAGCTTTTATTGTCGCTTGGCTGTCGGAGAAGATCGCAATTGTTGTTTTGTTGCAAATATATCTTCTTTTTATTTCCTTTGCACACTGTTCTATTGCTGTTATTTCCGCTTGGAACACTGTCGCTAGTTTGCCCATGGAAATCGAAATTCTTGTTTTCGTCCTTGGTTCATATATTCCGGCTCCTACTCCTTCCCGTGTTTTTGAGCCGTCGGTGTATGTTGTGCGTTGTGCTTATGGCTCCAGTGACGCACAGACATGCTAGCTTTTGAACGGGACCTATTTGCCTTTTTGCCTCCGCCTGCATGGTTCTTGTCCACCATACTACCGAACCATACACTATCATTGGTCTTACCACTGCTGTGTATAGCCACAGTGGCATTTTGGGATTGAGGCCCCAATTCTTTCCGCATATCCTTCTGCACCTTCCTAGCGCAACTGTGGCTCTAAGAGTTGCTTTTTGGATGTGTGGTGTCTGGTCAAATATGACTCCTAGATATTTTGCTTCCTTCGAAAAAGGTATTTCTTCTCCATTTATTGCCAGTGGTTTCAGTCCTGTAAGGGCTCGCCTTCTAGTAAATGGAATGATTATCGTCTTTTTTGGGTTAGCCGATAGCTGTTTATCTTTGCACCAGTTCTCCACTATTTTGAGAGCTTTTTGGCTTCTCTCTGAGAGAGTACTGGCAAATCTGCCTCGTACTACAATCGTTAGGTCGTCTGCATATCCTAGACAGTAAAAGCCTTCTGCAGACAGTTTTTGTAATAAGTCGTCCACTAATATCACCCATAGTAGTGGAGATAGAACTCCCCCCTGGGGGCATCCTTTTCCCACCCCTGCCTTTGCGATTGTTTCTCCCAGAGTGGCTGAGATTATCCTGTGCTTCAAACTAGTTTCTATCCATTTGCGCAGTGCTGTTGGAGTCCCTCTCCTTTCCAACGCGCTTATGATAGAGTCTGTTAAGGCGTCATTGAAAGCCCATTCTATGTCCAGGAATGTGGCTACGGCAATCTCCTTGTCCTCTATGGACCTTGAAAGCAGCCTATTTAGGTCCTCCAGGGCTAGGTCTGTCGACTTTCCTGGTTGGTAAGCATATTGACGTTCACTTAGAGGGAACGCCTGTAGAGTATTATCCCTGATATACCTATCTACTAGCCTTTCCAGGGTCTTGAGCATAAAAGAAGATAGACTTATGGGTCTATATGACTTTGGTGTGCGGTCCAAGATTCTGCCAACTTTCGGCAGGTATAGGATCCTTACCTGTTGCCATAGACCAGGTACAACGCCCCAGGCTAGACACCCTCTAAATCTTCTGCACAGGTGTGGTAATAAGATGTCCTGACCTTTTTGCAGAAGTATGGGGTGTATTTCCCACTCCTGTCTACCTGGTCTTTGTGGCCTTGGCTTAGGGGGAAGGTCAGATGGGTCTGTTAATTGCGTTGCTGTCGGAAAGTGTGCCTTTAGGAGCAGTGTTAAACTTTCCTCAGCTGTTTTGGTGTACAGGGTGGCCCGTTTAATATAATTAATATACCTTATCTCGAAAACTACGGGGGTTGGAAAAAAAATTTAAATACAAAAGTTATTCCTAATAAAATGATGTTTATTTTTTTTGTATTGTTTCAATCGTCACTTTTTTATATACAGGATGGTCAAAGAAAGTTACACTTTTTTAAATGAAACACCCTATATTTTATTACATTTTTGGATTCTACTTAAAATTCTAAGCATATTTGTTGTATGATGTTATACCTCTAGAGTTAGTAGTTTCACAGCTATAAACAGTTGAAAATCGGTACTTTGGCTACTTTTCACCTTGGTAGCAGGAAGACCATTAAAGATGGAGTAAATGGATTCCACATTCCTATCAATCAAATCAAATCAAATCAAAAATTATTTATTATGTAATAGTTACAGTGATTATTACATAAATGGTAACATTCGCGTGGGCGTTCTTCCATGTTACCTGTACAGAAGTAGGATATACTTATATTATATTACAGCCTCGATTACAGCACATACGCAGTTAGACTGATAACAGTCACTGCGAACTTACACTAAAACAGTTACATCATATTGAGTAGATGACTCTTATATTTTTGTTTAAAGGTAGCAAGTGAATTATCCACAATAAAGTTAAAAACATCTGAGTTTAACAATTCTATTGCCAGGAATGCGAATGAGTCCCTAAACTTGGACGTCCTATGCTGAGGGATGTGAAACCTAACTACATTCCTCAGATTCAAGTCATGCAAATCCCGCTTAGCTATCAAATACTCCCAAAGATATCCAGGGCATCTGGACTTATACAACTTATATACAAATACACCAAAATGAAACATTACACGATATTCATATTTAAGGATTCTATTCTCTATATACACTGGAGTTATATGATCAAACTTGTTCACACAGTACACAAAACGAATGCACGAGTTTTGAGCTAGCTGAAGTTTCCTTTTATATGCAGAACTTAAAAATTTAAAATAAACAACGCTACAATAATCTAGCTGTGGGAAGAGAAGAGACTCAACCAACATAAGCTTCACACTCATGGGCAAAGTATACTTAAATGCGTGTAGACTTTTTAGTTTAAAGTACAAAGCGGATATTTTCTTTCTAACATGAAATTCGAAGTCCAAATGCACATCGAATGTCAACCCCAGATTTTTGGCATATTCAACAGATGGCAACAAAGAGCCATTAATATGAAGAGTAACAAAATTACACAATTCAAATTTATGTCTTATTGATTTGGAACCTACCATCATACAATTACTCTTACTCGCGTTAAGCATTAGACCATGGCTGCTGGACCACTCGAAGATCCTGCCCAAGTCGCGGACCACCTGCCCGAGAGCATAGCAAGCATTCTCGGGAGCAAACCCAGCAAGAAGCTGCGTGTCATCCGCATAGAGATGCATGGAGCAATATCGAATCTGCCTAGGAAGATCGGAAGTATACAGGCTAAAAAGCAACGGCCCAAGGATACTCCCCTGTGGGACACCGTGCCTTGTTTTCACAGCACTCGACCTTGCTCCATCCAACTCGACGAACTGTATGCGAGAAACGAGATAGCTACAGAACCAATTGCAAACCTGTCCAGAAAAGCCATAGTACCGCAACTTGGCGATCAGCATATCATGATTGATAAGGTCAAAGGCCTTGCTGTAATCCAGAAGGACCAAGCAAGACATCATTGAGTCATCCATATTCTTAACTATGTCAGTTGTCACTTTACTAAGAGCAGTCGCGGTACCGTGGCCCCTCCGGAAACCAGACTGTACCTCAGGCAGGATCCTCTTGTGATAAATATATTCGTTAACCATATCACATACTAGTAACTCAAGCATTTTGGCCAATATTGGTAGAAGACAAATGGGTCGCAGCTCGGCAAAGCTCTCTATTTTGGGAGACTTAGGTAGTGGTTTAATAATAGAGGACTTCCACACCCCAGGAAACTCTCCACTCTGCAAACAGCCATTAAATAATGTAGCCACAACTGCCACAATGTGATCAATACTAAACAGCAACATATTATAGCTTATACAATCAATACCCATACTTTTAGATTTAATTCTAGCAAAGGCCTGGTATACATCAAGCTCAGTAATAGTTCTAAAGTTAAATCTTACATCATCCAGACCATCCAGTACATTGTTTCTAAAATACTCCAACACTGTATTATCAACCGGAACAGCCAACTGATCAACACTAGCAAAATAGTCACTTATCTGAGTAACGTTCTTTAGATGGGTAGGAATGTCAATGTTACTTCTGGAATGTATGTTCCAGCTATTGATTTTGGACCAAAGTTTTTTAGAATCCTTTTTGGATTTGCTTCATTCAAAAGTCATGTAAGCTCTCTTTTCAGAGCGAATTGCAAATGCTAAATAGTTTTTAACATCCAAATAAAAGTCTTTGTGAACCCTGTCCCGTGTTCGTTTATATTTATTGAAAGCCCTTTTCTTTAGTTTTATGATTTCCTTTATGGTGTCCGTAATATAAGGTTTATATTTACGTTTAATGTAAGAACTCTTAAGTGGTGCGTGTCTGTCAAATACTTCAGTTAGCTGTTGGTTGAAGGTATCAAGTTTGGCAACAACAGTGTCTTGCCGCAACGCAACATCGAAGTCGATCCGCTGCATTTCTAAATCAAATTGATGGTTATTAAAGTGGCTGAAGTCTCTATAGGTTATGCTTTTTGGGACCGCTATTGGTGCCTGTATCTCAAGCGTGGAGAACACTAATCTATGATCGGTTACATTGATCATCGCCATAGTACCCGAATTTATAATGTTTATGTTGTTTTCAATGCAAATAATATCAATTAAACTACATGAATTTCTAGTTAACCTAGTGGGTTCATTAATAACTTGCGTAAGATTAAAAGTATGCAGAATCGACTCTAAATGGTTGCTCTCCACACTTTCGAGAAGGCAATTAACATTCAAGTCGCCCATAAGCAGGGTATGGTCATACGAAGGTGACAGCACTGAAAGTACATTCTCGATGCACTGCACTTGCCAATAGTTAACTAGGGGAGGCCGATATAAAATACCAACCAGTATTTTGCTGTTTTTAGACATTACTTCAATCCATATTTGTTCTACACGGCTCCCCTCGTCAAGTAGCATTGACACGTCCACGAGCTTACACCGTAAGTTTGTTGACACATATACACCCACACCTCCACCTCTGGTCACTCTATCGACACGATAAAATTTGTAACCCGAAATATTTAACAAATTATCCGGATACTCTGGGTGTAACCACGTTTCTGTGATGGCTAAAATGTGAAATTGTTCTTGAAGTAACAAGTCAGTTATATCGGTAAGAGAGGGGATGAGGGATCTTACATTGATATGAGCCACATATAAACTTTTTGCAGGGGTTATACTCTGTGGTTGCTATTTAAACATCTGGTTTTTAAATTCGTCAAGTTTTTGGTTATAAGTAGGACATTGATAACTCCAAGCCGCATGGTCGGCATTTACTTTACTATTTGTCTTTAGGTTATACTTATCACAATTAATACACTTTAATGTTGTTTCATGGCAGCTCTTCACCTCATGGTCCTTTGCACATCTCGGGCACACTATGTTATTTTGACAGTTAGTTGCCAAGTGGTGGTAACCGCAGCATTTATAGCATCTTCTGATTTCTACACCATCAAACACCCTACAGTGGTCATATCCAAGAAACACAAAACCCTCATCCATAATATTTCTGTAAGTCATTGGACTTACTTGTATCAAACATTGAAAATGTGTAGGCTTGTTCTTTAGCGGCTTTATGCTCAATAATTTTAGTTCGCCACCTTTGTCAAAAATTGATTGGTTTTGTTGCTTCAGCATCTTCAACAACATTGACTCATCATGTTTTTCTGTGATCCCAGAAATTCTAATCCGATGCTGAAAATTACTAACATTATTAACCTCGTATTTTTCCGGTAATTTTTTAGATATTAACTGTTTGAGTCTATGTGCGTCATCTCTTGTGGGGCAATTAAGTACCATGCCCCCATTACTGGTGTCCCTTAAGCATTGAACAGCAATATTTTCACTACAAGGATTTACGTTTTGCAGCAAATCACACTTTGTAGCAGCTACACTTTGAGTAGTGTTTATTGGCCTAACAACAATCGTATTTTTGCTTTTAACAGCTTTAGCAAAAGTTTGAGCTTCATCCTTCTCTAAATTTTCATTTTGAATTTTTTCAGCTAGTTTGTCTAAATTACACTGGACATTCTTGGTTGTGTCGCTTTGATTCTTACTCAGCTGCTCTATTTTGACACTCAAGTGTGCTACTTCGTTAAGAACTGCACTAAAATGAGAACTTTGTTTTGTTAGTATTTCTGCAAAAATGGTACTCTTGATGTCCTCTATAATGTCTTTCTTCAGCTTATTTATCAACTCCTCAACATCAGATTCTGGGCTTTTTTTACTCTTCGTTCGACATTCTTCGCAATAAAAACACAAAGTGCGCAACTTCTTTAATTCCATGCATCTTACTTCTGACGCGCTAAGCTTAGCACATAATGAACAGTATTTGTCACCGCAGAGCTCACATGGCCACAGAGATGCCTTACTCTCATCTGTTTTGCAGTTCCTGCAATTCATATTGGCGTTTATTTTATTCCATATCGCAAAACATAAACTGTAGAGCAAATTACAAACTCCGGTCCTGTCCTCCGAGGTTTCTGGGCTTAATTATGTTCTTAGGAAAATCACCGTACACAATCTGGCAACACCGATCAACAAGCCGGCCTCATCGGGAGATGGAAACACGTGTTGTTACTGTTGTTTTAAGTTTTTCAGGTTTCCACTGAGGACGCTATCAATCACGCACAGTTAAGGGAGTTTAATTATTCCAATATCACTGATTTTACCATTAAAGTTTCACCAATATCAGGATTATTATGAAAAATACACGCACGAACGTAAACAATCAATGCACGCTGTTGCCGCTATCTTAACTTTCCAAGAGCTATCTGATGGTGCTAACTGATGGTACCTACAGAGGTACCAGATTTGGTACCCATGGTACCACCTGCCAATTAGTACCGTCAAATAGCTCTTGAAAAGTTAAGATAGGAATACTCCATCTCTAATGGTCTTCTTGCTACCAAGGTGAAAAGTAGTCAAAGTACCGATTTTCAACTGTTTATAACTGTGAGACTACGAACTCTAGAGGTGTAACATCATACATCAAATATGCTTAGAATTTTAAGTAGAATCCAAAAATATAATAAAATATAGTGTGTTTTATTTAAAAAAGTGTAACTTTCTTTGACCATCCTGTATATAAAAAAATGACGATTAAAACAATACAAAAAAAATAAAGATCATTTTACTACGAACAACTTTTGTATTTAAATTTTTTTTCCAACCCCCGTAGTTTTCGAGATAAGGTATAGGCCCCTCTTAAACGGGCCACCGTGTACGTGTTGTCCTCCTTTTTGAGGAGCTCGACATTGTTGTTTGTGTTTTCTTTTGCTAGTACTTTGTGAATTCGGGCGCATGCTGGGGCCTCATTTACCCTTTGGCAGAACCTTCTCCACGAGTTCCGTTTGGCTTTTCGTATCACTTTATTATACTCTGTTAGTTTTAACCTGCAAAGGTCTCAATCATTGGTTGCTTTGGCTTTATTAAATAGCCTTCTGATGGTTTCCCCCAGCCTTCCGAGTTTTCCGTTCCACCAAGACTAAGTAAGGAGAGTTGAGCTCAAGTCTACCGATATATCGGGGGCGAGAAGTTATAATAAGTTAATAATAAGGTTTAAATAGTTTTAATTATTTTTGCCATGGGTTTGGCAAGCAGATACAATAAACTTAGCATAAATATCCTAAATGCCCTAATTTTATAGCATATTTTTAGGTATTAACGAGAATGAAAGCGATAAAAGGTTGACAGGACTCAGCATTGCCGATGGCATGAAATAAAATGTAATTGTTAGGCCAAAATTATCAGATTTTGATGTAAATTATGTTAAAACCACGGTACAAGGAGAGTTAAAAGCTGAAAATGGACGGACAAGCAAATATATATCCCTTCTGATTCGTCATATACGTATGTAATCTTAAAATTTTTCAACAAAATGCTGGCAAAATTATGTTAAAATCTGATAATTATGTGACAATCGGCAAAACTGGCAGGGCTTTAGAGGACTGTCGTTTCCAAAAATTAATACTAGATAAGGTCAGAGAACTGAACTTCAGTATCTCTTGAAGTAATATTTCAGAATATACTTCTCGGTAATTGTCTTTAGAGTTCTCACTAGGAAAATTTAAGGTATTAGCACGATAGAGCAAGAACTAAATTATAGATACAGGTAGGGCTAACACTTAATAATTTAAATAGATCCTAAGCTACTGGACTGAACTCCAGTGTAGATAGACGAGCTAGGTAAACCTCACAGCTGGGAAGATCACTTTCTTCACCTGCACCTGTTGAAGGAAGGATATCCCCAGAACAAATGGGCATCAGTCCCTCGGAAAGACCCTGGTGAAATTACAAACGATATCTGGCAATCTTCAATCAGCAATTGAAAACATAATTATTGCAATAAGGCACCTTCGCGGATGGAAGGCCAAACGAGAGGAGCGCGTCAATTTTAACTTCCTTCGATATGTCCTATTTTCATGCGCATCTTTGTAAGGCGCTCGCTGTCAAACGGGTCGGAATGCTAAAATCCACTCGTAGTACTAATGTTGTGATAGTCGGTACCACAATTTAACGGATACACAGAGAAAATCGCAATATCATATTCAGATACAATTGCAACGTTACAGACTGTTGACTTCTTAATACAAAAATGTTTCTAAGGCAGCGCTTTTGCGAAACTGCTATCCGATTCACCTCGCAGCTGTTCCCCCAGAGTCTATTAGCACTCCTAGAAACGACGCAGATGCAATTGCAGGGACGACCCCAGTTCCTTCATGGTCCTCTGTAGCTAAGTATGATAACTGACCAGACTGGGTTTTGTTCACATTTATAACTAGCTTGTTGGCTAAGAACCAGCTTTTTATGTACCCTACAGTTGAGCAAATAGTCTCGCTATGGTCACTATTCTTTTCCAAAGAGAAGAGCATGGAGGTGTCGTCCGCAATTGAACAACACTCAGACGCACCGTTACAGGAAGTTCATTTGTATAAACGATGTGGAAGAGGGGACCCAACAGAGACCCCTGAGACACTCCCTGTTTGCTTGTCCCCATCTCATTCTTTCACCAGTAGAAGTACAATCAATTACACGTTGTCGTCTGTTTGGAAAATATGACTAATCACATCTAATAATAAAAACTTTGATAGAGAAACACGCGTCGAATGCTAAGATTGTATGCAGAATAATTAATATATCCAAATAACATGTTCCAAAACAAAATTCTACCAAATTACTCTTTTTTGAAGAGATAGCTCGTAAACTTGAGATACAGATAAGTTTTACATATAAAGAATAACATTTGAAGTAAAAAGTTAGTAAAAAAATTCCGTGGTCTGGACCTGAACATCACTCTAACTTGGACAGTATAAATGATATTGTATTCGTTAGTTATGCTGACAATAACAATACTAATATAGTCTCATCTTGCATTGGTGTCGAGTCAGTTCGTCCGATGCAAAAAAAAACAATTATTTTAAAATTCTTCGCCTTAATCTCACTGCAAATTGTGACAGTTTCTGAATTTTAATAAGTGTCCACAATACATGCAATCTTCACAACAAAGCAAATAACACAGTGCAAACCAACATTGTAACTACTTAACAGATAGTTTGGTAGGCAAGCAACCAAATGTCCTGGTAAAACATCCGCTGTTTTAACAGTTCAGGAAACCAAATACAAAATAGCATCAGATTTTATAGCTTTGACAATTTTGTAAAGTTTACACCATAAGACATTGTGCACATAAAAGATGGCAATTCTAGTGTAATAATAATCTGTCTTCGTCCAGTTTTTTCCAATTCTTTTTGTCAAATATTTACTATGACACCGATTGTTAATATCATTATAATCATAGTAGTTACTCTAAGAATAAAGTTATTCTTACGTGAAGAAACAAGCACATCGAATGCAATGTAGCTTTTCAACGAAAATAACGATTTTTTATCGCATGTCCACTGATCATTTCAAATAAAATGTACAAGATTTTTCCGTGTATTTTGGCACCCAGACAAAGCCTTTATTTTTGGAGCTTTAAATACAAAAGTTAGAAGATTCTTTTCTAAACCGCCAAGATTCGTTATCAAATAAAACAATTAAGCACCGGAAAGCTGTGAAAAATAGCGGCTTTTATTTTTTTAATGGTATGTTATTCACTAAAATGAAACTATTATTTTTGTCCTGATTTCGAAAATATATGTCCCTGCATTTGCTGCGGCCATTTTTGAAATATTTGATAAAAAGCGTCATAAAAGCATTCAAATAAATTAATTCCAAAATAGCGACAGCAAATTTAGGTATATTATATATATTAAAAATATTTTAGTGGATAATATACCATTGAAAAACAAAGCTGGTATTTTTGACAGTTTTGTAACGCTTATTTGTCTTATCTGATAAAGCATTAAGAAAAGTCTTCTATGTTTTGTATTCGAAGTTTGAGTTTCAGTGGGTGATAAAATATATGTATATTGATCTAACAAATCCAAACAAAATGTGCCTCTTTTTAATACTAATAAGAAATAAGCTGTTTGTTCTCTTAAAATCTTGGAATAAAACTTTACCCAAAGCAATATTTTTCTAACTGTTTTGGAGAAACAAATATGTGCTTTGATTTAACACATGAAAAAATTACATGACACATAAAGTAATGATATCAACTGGTTCTAATTCTGTTGTTAATTTCTTCAATTAGCAACCTTAAGGAATATTTTTTGTTTGATTATATTTCGCACAAAGAAAATCCAATGCCGTTAATATTAATTTAAAGATAAATTACTATAAAGGTGTTCTTATAGCATAGACCTCAGAAAGTGCCAAATATACACCAATTCCAAACATATTGTAGGTCGTCTCGTTATGTTACTGGAATTTTAAATTTCCGGTATGTATGGCAAGTGTCCCAAAGGGATACTCAAGGCACAATAGAGGCATAAATTTTGATATCTCGGGTATACGAGCATAAGAGCATTTTTCCCAACTGTTCCCTAAAATAGCATATCTCTATACTGATAGCGTTCTTTTTCATGAGCTTAATAGAAAAATGCCTTCTTTTTGGAATATATATTGAAAGTAGGTACGTGGAATCCCTCCAATCGTATTAGAATCAATAGTTTATTAAAAGTTTGTATAAAACCTTTTAATTGAACATCCATTGTCGTTAGTATTTTAATTATTTCCACTCGCATCTGGCATTGTAGATGTCGATTACAAAAGTTAGACCGTAACTTTGTCAATATAAATTCAATTTAGATAAGTATATTAGTATCAACCATTAATGTGTTTACATTATTAATATAAATTAACACAAAAAGGTAGCACAAAATTAATCTAGACTGGAGCCCTTTATAAAAGAGATAAAAGTCCAAACTTTCACTTGAATCTCATTTAGCGTACAATCAGTTTTTATTAATTATTTAGACTTTTGTCACCAAAACAGCTTCTGTTTATTGCGATTTAATTTACCAAAAGCAAACGTAATAAGAAGCTTAGAGATACTCAGAATCTAAATGTTGGTAATAAAAAAAAACCTAATTGAGAAATGTGCCAAATACAACAAACCATTGGTGTTGATATTTGTGGATTATGAAAAAGCTTGCGACACAATAAATCACCAAGAAATGTTAGAAGCTTTAACGTAATGTTTAATAGATCACAGCTACACAAATATAAACAAACATCTATATGCTACAGCGAGTGTGAGAGTTGGAAACCAACAAACAGATAAATTCCCAATATGACGCAGCGTACGACAGGGAGACACCATATCACCAAGGCTCTTTACACACTACTAGAATATGCATGCAAAAGGGCCAGCCTAGATGAGAAGGGCATAAATATAAATGGAGAAAGGATGATGAAGGTGGATGAGATAGCCTTGATGGACGAAGCCAAAAATTTATTGGACAGACTTTACCTCTCCTCCCTGGAAGCTGAACTGAAAATTAACATGGTTAAAACACAAATTATGACAAACCTCGTGCTCAGTGAAAACATGAACCTAGCTGGGAAAGCAATCACCGAACTACGTCCTATAAATATTTAGGACACGAGATTTGCATTGGAAAAGATAGCCAAACTACCGAACTTAACCGCCACATAAGACTAACCTGGGTAGCTTTCGGAAAATTAAGCTATGTATTCAAATCAGACCCCCGAATGTGCCTTAAAAGGAAAACTTTTAACCAGTGCATGTTACCTGTATTGACCTACGGAGTAGATACATTAACACTGACCAGAAAAATGACACACAAAATCAACGTGGGACAAGGAGCAATAGAACGCGTAATGTTAAGCATTTCTCTCAGAGATAGAATCTCAAACTGGGATATACGGCAAAGAGCAAGGGTAATAGCTACTCCTAAGTGGGACTGGTCAAGATATGTCGCCAGACTGGCAGACAACAGATGGACCAGGCGAATACTGAAAGGATCTTAACGAGGTGAACCGATAACATAAAGCGTTGGATCGGAACACATGAGAAGATTGAGGAAAAAAATGCTCAAATACTGTACGTCTCCGTACTTTTCGCTTTACGAAAGTATTGGAACGTGGCAGAAAACAGTAGGGGACCATGATTTATAAAAAGTACGGGTGTGTAAAGGAAATTGCAAGTTCTTTATCAATTAGGGGAAGACAGATGTCCTTGGAGTGAGTTCTACAGTGATGCAGTGCGCCAGACAAAGGAGTTCTTATAAAGCGATATTATAGGTATTTCCAGTTGTACGATGAACTGGTGCGTTCTTGCCGTCTGTCGTGACCATCTGACAGGGACCACCGAGAGTGCGGCGGTAGACGTATGTCTACGGCCGTTACGTAAACGATTTGGTGAATGTTTGAGGCCAACGAAAAGATATGGTATTTTTAAGTGAAAGATATCACAATATGGTGATCATACACCTTCTTTACTTCTATTAGGCGAGGACCCTATTGAGATTTTATTGCTGACCACCTCATAACATATCAATATGGTGGCGATCCACCTTCTTTATTTGCTATTACGCATTGAAAACTCGACACTTTTTCGTATTATGTATACCAGGTTGCATGAAAGACTTGAAAAATATTAGTAACTTTTTATATTACACAAACTGCGCTTTTTTAAATTTTAGTTTAAAAATATACCTATAAATAAGTATTATAAATATTATATTATTATATAATTTATTTAAAAATTCGCAACCATCATCTCTCTGTATTATTAATCGACTTATTGATTGTGTTTTTGAAGTGAAAACATATCAACATGGTGATGGTCTACCTTCTTTACTTGTTTTAGTTTAGGACTAAACCCCCTAGGACTCGCCGCAATAGGATCCGAAACGCTTTTATAGATTTCAGTTTTAAAATATACCGATAAATTAGTATTATAAGTATTATATTATTATATAATTTATTTAAAAATTAGCAACCATCATCTATCTGTATTATTATAAATCGACTTATTGATTTTTTTTTGAAAGTGAAATCATATCAATATGATGATGATCCACCTTTTTAACTTGTTTTAGTTTCGGACTCTCGAAATAATATTATTTCGAAATTTGAGGAGTACAGGTATCTACGAGTGTACATCGGGAATATCCTTCAGGTCACGGTATGTCTGAAAAAAATGTCAGCATCAGTTTAATAAAGACAAATTAGCCTTTTAGAGCAAATGTCAAGGATTTCTTTTATTACAAGTTAGGACACTCCAAAACTTATAGCTTCTCAAAAATCGTAACTTCGTGAGACTTACTTCAATTTTTGATCAGTTTGTTCCAGTAGTTCGAGAAGAAGAAGAAGCAAAACAGGTTATTATTCATTATTTCTTGAATCATCCCAGCATACAGTATCTCAACTACCTCAGAATTTCCCGCTGGCGAATTTTGAACACAATCCTTTATAATATAATTTTCCTTCGCCATTTTGTCAAGAATTTTAACATTAAGATTTTTGTCTTCATTTAATTTTTTTACTTTTTATTCTTATTAGGAGATGGAGACATAAATGAAAGAAAGCTAGGATTGATTTTATAATAGATTAAAAAAATTTACGTGTTTTTAACAAAAAATATGTCACTATGAATCTAGAAACACGGAATAGTTATTATTCATCATTTCTTGAATCCTCCCATCATACGGTATCTTAACTACCTCAGAATTTCCCCTGGCGAATTTCATTAATGTATATCGAAAAGTTCTATATCAATTTTCTGTGTGACGCACGGTTTCTTTAGTATTTGGAAAAAAGTTTATCGTATGGATGATATTTGTTCTTTTTTGTCACGTTTCATCGTATAAGATATTTTAAATATCTTTATTTGGGGAACGTTCGGCGTCTTGGGGATCGTCTATAAGCCCTCTCTACATTTTTCGATTATAAGGGAGATATCGTACTAAATAGAAAGTCTAATGCAAGTTGTAGAATGAAGACGAACGTCGCGGTCCGTTTGAGTATATCCAAGGCAACTCGCCCTGATTGGTCCGTTTCGTCCGCTAATGGGCGGGGCTTGTCAAGGGATATCGGCCAGGTATAAATACGTTCCGCGTATGCGATACTTCATTTCTCTTTTGATCGTCGTGATGTCTTCTTCTGGTAGTGACAGCGGAAATAGTCAATGTCCTGAGGTGTTCGTTGAATTGACGGACTGTCTTCGATCCTCGCCTCTGCATGATGCTGAGCCTTTGTACGATCCGATCGATTCTCCTGATGAGGAAGTTGTCGTGCGTCAGACTCCTCATGGTGTGGATTTTCAGACGGCGCCCTTAGCAGAGAGTACGGAAGTCGACGTTTCTGTGGAAGATTCTTTGGCGGCGATGATGTTAGCGGATGAAGGGGACGAATTGTCCCTGGATTTAGAGACGTCGTTGAAC
>JAEQML010070195.1:0-16967 GCA_016904865.1 Pissodes strobi | reverse complement strand
GCTATGCCATAATACCTACTAAAAAGTAAAAAATAAATAAAAGTAAAAAAAAAAAAAATTAAAAACATGCTCTTATTTAAATGCACTAAAAAGAAGAAAATAAATTTTGGAGTAAATCAAACCCATTATTTTGTTACATTAAACAGAGCGAGAAATTTAAACAGGAAAATCTCGCGACAAGCTTTTATATCATATAAAAATGTTTAATGTAACAAAATAATGGGTTTGATTTACTTTAAATTTTATTTTCTTCTTTATTAGTGCATTTAAATAAAAGCTTGTTTTTAATTTTTTTTTTTTACTTTTGTTTATATTATATACCATTTTAAATAATACTTCTGACGAAGCTAGAGCGTTAGCGAAACATGTTAAGTGTTTTAATAAAATATACTGTGGAAACTAAGAGTAAAAAGTTATTTTACTAATCATTTTACATAAGGATAAAATCTTTTTTGAAGGACAGTAAATTTCATGTAAAGATTGGTAATTAATATTTTTTCGCGAATAGAAATCTGTGACCTGGGGACACCTCAGGACAGTGTCCTAGGTCCCTTAATCTTCTTATTATTCATAAATGACTTACCAGAGTACATTTCATGAGGAATCGTATTCATGTTTGCTGATGATACGACAATAGTTATCTCAGCCAAGGATAAAAAAATTGAAATAACTACTTGAGTTCTCAAATTGGTGTAAAATAAATAACCTTATTATAAATCTATCATCGACTGTTTCCATGGAATTTAAGACCAAAATGCGCAAATCAATGAATTTAAGTATTCTTTTTAATAATAAGAATTTACCTGTTAGTCCCAGTCCAATTTTTTTAGGAATCACAATTGGTTCTAACCGTGAGTGGAACCTGCACCCGTTATTTCAATTTATAAATTTACGCCCCAAAGCAAATGGAAAAAATATATATTTTAGACAGGAAATCATTGCAAAGAAAATAATTTTAATAATAATTGCCGATGAAAATATAATCTGCAATTTTTTGTTGTTGGAGTTTTGACCCTGTAAAAATACTAAAACTGATAATACGTCTATGATTTGAAATTGAGAGTTCTATCTGGCGGTACATATTCTCTAAGATAATACCAACATTTTAAGATATAACATACACTTTCTTCGTTAAAACCGCCGCAGCAATTTTCCAAACAGTTCTCCAGACTACTATTTTAATAGAGGTTTTACCGTAGGAAGTTTTTTTTAACAATAATTGGATGGGGTTTATTGTGAAATTTTTCATCGAACTAAATAATTTCAGAATAATTTTCATTTGGGTTAGTACTGTGTATGTACATTATTGGCAACAGAGGATATTCTCGAATGTGGCGGCTCAATTTGTATATGACTGGGTTTTCATTCATTCCACAAGTTTTTGCATTTTCGCACGTTGCTGTACTTCCAGTTTTCCCATCAGATTTGTCTGCATGTCCAGACGAGAAGCATTTTTGGTAGAATAAAATAAATTGTTGCAGATGTCTGGTTATCGCCATGTTTAATAGAAAAAAAAGTCAATATAAATCAATAACAATAAATAAAAAGCGTGTGCACTATGTGCGCATATCTGAAGTGAAACTTCTTAAACTTAAACGCCCTAGCCTTATACATATCGTAACGGATTTGGTTAAAAAGTATTTTTTGAATTATACCACTCAATTAACAAAAAGGGAAGGCCTAAATGAAAAAAAAAATTCATAAAAGTTTCGTTTGTCTTGACAAGGTAATAGAGCAAATACCATATTTTTTGCTTGTACACCAACAAAGATATCACAAGAACATATCGTGACCGTTTTTCGTTCCGCTGCCACGGCCTGCCAGCGCATCCTCTTCGTGTCGCGACCGCCGCGGCCTCCTATCGCGTTGTGTCGTGACCTTCAAATTTTACTCCAGGCGCGCGTTAAGAAGTTTCTCTTCAAGAAAACGCACAGACTAATTCATTTTCTCAATAGACGAATAGTTTATTACTATTATTAAGATATAATATACACTTCCTTCGTTAAAACCGCCGCGGCACCTATTTTTCAAACACAGCTCACCAGACTACTATTTTAATAGAGGATTTACCGTAGGGGGATTTTTTAAGAATAATTTGGTGGGATGGTGAGGTTTATTGTGAAATTTTCCATCGAACAAAATAATTTCAGAATAATTTTCATTTGGGTTAGTACTGTGTACATTGTATTGGGCGTATAAGGTCACAAGGGTATTGCCTTCATATCCTGTAAACTATGTTTAATTTGTTAAGCGATACACAATATATTGCAATTTCCCAGCACAGCTTTTTTGTACGATTATTATTACATTAGGTAATCAGGTTATTGTTTAATTAATATAAGTTTGCACACGCTCTGCATTTTGGCTAGCGTATACGAATAGGTATTAATTTATGACCAATATAATTCTCCTCAACGTATGAGAACCAAGCTGATTACATGTCGATCCTGCCAGCGGCGTCCGTGTTTCCTTAAGATCTTTGTAAAGTTAAGTGATGATGAAGTTCTTGTGATTGTGTCAAGAAAATGGGGGAAACTCAGTCAAAAGAAGAAGTTATAATTGCACAAGCTGGAAACGGTGGTGGACAAACGACAACTAAGATTCCAGCAGGGGCGTCTCCCTCCTTGAAGTACTTGCGTTAATGATAGGTGACATAATTGTTACTGTTTGGGGATTTCCTGTTGCCTGCGGACAAAAAAGAATCTAGAAAAAAAAAGGCGTGAAAGTCAGGAACTTTAATAAGAAAAACTCATCCTGACGATATATATGGGTCGATTGTAAAATCGATCCCATCAGGGAACTTCAACCAGTGGTACCCAAACCGGGGCTGGCATCGGTGGAACGGGCTAGCTGTGGGTGCAATACCGCTAGTTCGCAACGTTGGACACGTCAGCTTCTAGGACCACTCCTGAGGCAAAACATCTGTAGCAGATAGCGGATTATATAATATTAAGGTAAATGAGTAGTGTAGGATTAAGTGATTTTAAAGAACTATACGCATCCGTGCATAAGTTTTGTAGTAATGTTGTTAAAGAACCTACCGAGAGAAGGGTAAATTTAGAAAGAGTACATAAATTGTTCGAGATCGGTATATTTTTAGAAGATAATTTCAGTACTTTAAAGTTAGAATTTAGTAAAATTGAAATAGATTCAGCGGAGCAGCAAGCAGCTTCAAAATATATCAAAGAAATCGGAAAAATTGTAGACATATACTATTAGAGATGTTAAGCGTTATAGTAGAAGGTAAGGAAAGTGAAGAGGTATTAGACATTGTACAAGGTGATAAAAGTTTAAATATGTTTGAAACATTTGACTTGAGAACAGCCGCATCCTTGTTGCCGTGTATTGATGGTAATGAGAATACAACTAATTATTCAACTTTATAGCGAACTGCTGAATGACGATGGTAAACAACATTTAATAAATTACGTTCTGAAAACTAGACTATCACGTAGTGCAAAACTACAACTAGAAAATACTTACAATACAGATGACTTACTAGCTGATATAAAAACACATTTACTTACAATAAAATCTGCAGCTGCGTTAGCAATTGAATTACATACTATTAGACAAGACACGACTACGCAAAACAAATAGAAGAACTATTTCTTAATTTAACTATAGCTCAAGCAAATGGCAACGATAAACATATTACGATTCTTAGAAAAGTTAACGAAAAACTTGCAATTAATGCATTTTCTAATGGACTAGAAAATACTGAACTGCGAACAATAAGTAAAAGCTAGGGACTATTACACACTAAAGGACGCTATGTAGGCGCAAAAGATGAAGAAGTTCTCAAATTCTAGTACATAATGTCTGTATTTCATATTATTATGAGACAGAATAATAATAATTCGAATAGATTTAACAATCAGGGTGGTCGTGGGAGAGGTTTCTCAAATAGATTTAATAACAATCGAAGTAGACCTTTTAATAAAAATACTAGGTCGGGCAGTATAAATCCGAGAAATTTTAATAACAATAATTTCCGTAGACTAGGTCAAGGCTCCCGTGGCCGTCAGCAAAATCGTAATATGGGTCAACAGAGATCTTGTTTTTACAGACGTAAGTGTATCAAATTGTAACAATCCAAACGTTATATGAAACGAAATTCCGTACGCAGTGAATTCAAATTTAAACCCTGGAATAGAGCAGAATAGGCGTTTTTTACGTTCCTAACAGTAAGTGTAATAATTTAGAAGAACATGTAGTTTTAAGCTTAAATTGTATGAAATTTGTTCAGCTGCATTACGAAATACAAGATATGCTATTTTTAATAGGCAACGGAGCTAGTATTAGCACGGTATAAATAAGTATATACGGTAGGTTCACTCGAGACAAATTTCCAATTTCGCCGACAGTTTTTACCTTCAAACCGAATCCGGATCAATCTCGTTCGCGGCCAGTTGTGGCTACACTACGAGGGAGAATTTACGGTCAGTGTGCAAATGCCTTGATATTCTGTACTGTTGGGTCGCGTTGAATTAAATAATTATTAACGCGTCGTCCTAGGTGAGAGATTTGCAGCGAACGCGAAGCGCTGGCGATGCCGTACGATAATTTAATATAGTCGCACGGCATCGCCACAGATTCGCGTTCCCGTTCGCTGCAAATCGCTCACGTAGGACGCCCCGTAAGATCGTTACTATGGCGAGATATTGTTGTGCGGATAATTATTGGATTACAAAAGTGGGTGACGGATTTTCAATTTTTAGATGCCCCAAGACCCTATCAGATTTATAATATTTTTTAAATAATATGCAGTTTTTCAATTACACGTATAATCGGTTTAACAAATATGTCTTTATTAAAATTTTGCTATTTACCTAAATATGGATAAAGACAATAGTGAGAAAAGAAAACAAGTACGGTAAAAATTAAATGCCCGACACTACTAGCGTGAGCAAAAATCTGTTTATGTTTTAATAATTGCGAATTTTTCACATGACCTTTTGTGTTTTTAAAGCAACTCTTGTATTTTAACATTGAAAATGTTTCTATTATCCTAGTAGGTATAGGACCTCAGATCGTGAAAAAGTGCATGCTACATTTGACACATGACATCATACGCGTGTGAGATCGTGTTAGTTTATTTACTTAAACTTAAATTTGATTTATAAGGTATCGGAATCGATTAAAATGACTAAAATAAATTGGAATTAACTGAAACTCGCCGAAAGTTGATTGAATGACTAACCAAAACTCGCCAAAAGTAACCAATACAGGCTTAGTACAGGTTACGAAAATTAAATAAAGTTAAAACTAACCAAAACGAACGGAATTTTAACGACTAACCAAAAACATTAAATTTGATTATTAACGTATCGGAACCG
Organism: Pissodes strobi; assembly: GCA_016904865.1. Lineage (NCBI taxonomy): Eukaryota > Metazoa > Arthropoda > Insecta > Coleoptera > Curculionidae > Pissodes > Pissodes strobi. Next base: position 11,628 of record JAEQML010070195.1, on the reverse strand, counting down.
ATTCAAATGACTAAAACAAATTGGAACTAACTGAAAGTAATCGAAAGTTGATTGAAAAACTAACCAAAAGTAACTAAAAGCACCAAAAAGGGCTAAAACGTATCGGAACAGATTAAAAATATTAAAGTAAGTTGAAACTAACTCAAAGTAACCGGATTTAGGCGACTAACCAAAAACATTAAAATTGGTTATAAAGTACGGAATCGGTTCAAATTACTAATATAAATTGAAACTAACTGTAATTAACAAAAAGTTGATTGCACGACTAATCAAAACTGGGCAAAGTAACCAAAAGCACTAAGGGCTTAAACCTATCGGAACAGATTAAAAATATTAAAATTAGTTGAAACTAACCCAAATTAACCTAATTTTGGCGACTGACATAATTTTACCAAAAACATTAAAATTGGTTATAATGTATCGGAATCGCTTCAAATGAGTAAAATAAATTGGGAGCTAACTGAAAGTAACCGAAAGCTGATGGAATGACTAGCCAAAAGAAACTAAAGGCACCGAAACCGGCTAAAACGTATCGTAATAAATAAAAAAATATTGGAGTAAGATAAAATTAACCCAAATTAACCGAAGTTTGGCGACTAACCTTAACTAACCAAGAACAGTAAAATTGGTAATAACGTATTGGAACTGGTTCAAATGACTATAATAAATTTAAACTAACTGAAATTAACCGAAAGTTGATTGAACAACAAAACTAACCAAAAGTAACCAGAAAAGAGAAACCATAAATCAAAATAGATTAAAAATATTAAAGTAAGTTGAAACTCACTTAAATTAGCCGAATTTCGGCGACTAACTAAAATTAATCAAAAATATTAAAATTAATTACACTCGTAACGTATTTGAAGCGGTTCAAATTCTAAAATATATAAAAACCAACTAAAACTAACAGAAATCTGATTGAATGACAAACCAAAACTAATCAAAAGTAACCAAAAGCACTAAATCGTATCGGAATAGCTTACAAAAATTAAAGTAAGTTAAAACTAACCAAGACGAGCAGACCTTTGGCGGCTAACCAAAAGTAACGAAAAACCCTAAATTTTATTATAACGTATCGGAGTCGGTTCAAATGACTAAAATAAATAGGGTCTAACTGAGACTAACCGAAAGCTAATTAAACGGCTAAACAAAACTAACTAAAAGTAAGCAAAAGCGAAAGAACGAGCTAAAACAATTCGGAACAGGTTAGAATTATTATCTACCGCAAAGTCATAGCTAGTTATATGTTAATAGATTTTCCTATCTACAAGTGGAAGGTAATTTTTTAGGTCTTCATATCGGCACCTTTTTTTTAATTATGTTAAAAAATATTATAATGTTAACAAGGCATTTCTTTAATTTCAGTTCGTTTTAATTAATTTTAGTCACTTGAACCGACTCCGATACGTTACAATCAAATTTAATGTTTTCGGTTAGTTTTGGTTAGTCGCCAAAATTCGGTCAATTTAAGTTAATTTTAACTTACTTTAATATCTGTAATTTGTGCCGTATCGGGCGTTTTTGGTGCTTTTGGCTAGTTGTTCACTCAACTTTCGGTTAGTTTCAATTAGTTCCAATTTATTTTAGTAATTTGGTTAGTTTTAGTTAGCTGCAAAAGTTCGGATAATTTGAGTTAGTCTTACTTCAATTTTTTTTAATCCGATACATTTAGTTCTTTTTGGTGCTTTTCATTACTTTTGGTTAGTTTGGGTTAGTTTGGGTTAGTAGTTCATAACGCATATGACATCATGTGTGGCAAATGTAGCATGGACTTTTTCGCAATTTGATGCCCCATAACAGCAAAACAGAAACATTTTCAATGTTAAAAGTACTATGGCAGAAGTAGCGCGATGAGAGTAAATCTCACAAATGCAGTCAATCATTTGAGAAATGCACCCGGTTAATTGGGTATGTTAAAGAGGACGCCAAATAATTCAGCTAGAGTAGTGGAGGACAACTACGTCCGCAAAGCCATCTCCGAAAACTGACGATTTCGCAGAAAATGTGAGAGAAATACTCGTAGCGCGAGTAATAAAGTGTTTAGACTTTTAAGAAGCTATAAATTTACTTTACTAGTTTAATTTGTCCTTTTTATATTTAAATTCCCACAATATTTCTCAGGTACTTTGAACCTTCTGCTTTATATATGTTTTAATAGATGAATCAAGTTGCAAACTGTCAAATAAATTATTTTAATAGATATTACCTTCATTTATAATGTTTTTAAATTTAGTATACGTTACTAATTTGTATAACTTTATTACATAGTTTTTTTCATTTGAATCACGTATTAAAAATTACCTTAATAGCCCTTTGAAATATCGTGTATCAAACAATAACCGAGGAAATAATTTTGCATCAGCTAATACTTTTTGAATCTCCCCTCACAGACTGCTCGCTGCTGCAGGTAGGGTAAAAACTAATTTTTTTACCGTGCTGCGGCTTTTGCATTTGATCCAAAAACATCAAACGATTTTTGCTAAATGAATCTACTCGATATTATTTGTACTCTGGTATTAGTGTAATTTTTTCAGATTACTTAAGAAAAGATGAATATGTTGATACATCAAAAAAGGTTAAAATAATGGATATAAGCGGTTCCACATTTTCCCTAGGCTCAACAAATGTTTCAATTTTTCGCTAAATAATATTGAAATTGAACACGAATTTTTAGTACTTAATAAATTTAATTCAGGTATACAGGGTGTACTAGGTTCAGACTTTTTTTCGAAATACGGAGCAAGCATAAATTACGAGACATCAATACATTTTTTTTTTTGGGTTAACGATAACAAGGTATCGGTACCTATGATGTCGAATTTCGATGATTATATTGAAATACCACCTAGAAGCGAAATAGTAAAATACTGCTTAGCCGATCGTACCAGTGACTGTGTTATTTCTTCTGAGGAGTTGTGTGAGGGTGTGTTCGTTGCAGATGTTATAGCGAGACCGAAGAATGGAAGAATTGCCGTAAGATTTCAGAATGTAAATGACTGCGAAATTAAGGTTAAAAATTTTACACCTAGATTAGAATCTATTGAGAATTATCAAGTCTATAACTTTAACAAAAACGATAATTTATCTGTAGAACGCGTAGATAAAGTCTTAGATCTAATGGACACTTCGTCGCTAAACAACGAAGAAAAACTTTCAATCGAGAAACTTATGCGCAAAATATGCAGACGTCTTTCACTTAGAGAGCGATTCTTTTACGGTTACTAAATTTTACCAACAGAGACTACATACAGCTAAAAGAAAACGCGGTTCCAGTTTATGTAAAACCTTATAGGCTTCCCCAGGCTCAAAAGTCAGAGATACATAGGCAGGTTCATAAAATGCTTGACGAGGGTATTATTGAAGTAGCTAAGTGCGAATGGTCTTCACCCCTTTTAATCGTACCTAAAAAAGCTACTAACGGCGAAAGGAAATGGAGAGTAGTTGTTGATTACAGACTCTTAAACCGACAATTAAAGGACGAAAAAATGCATCTACCTTGCATATCTGAAATATTAGACTGCTAAACGGTTCGTTGCATTTGCAAAGTATTACCGAAAATTTTATTTATTTATTTATTTATTTACACCTTTAATCACATTACAAATAAATCAATAGCCTAATTTATATTCTAACACAGCAATAATAATTAATGTGAGTGCACGATGGACATTAAGTCTGTGTGTGCACTCAGTAAACATTGTTTATATGTCACAGTAATAAGCAAAGTTTACAAAAAAAAAATCACAATAAGTACAACAAAAACATATCTAACCCAAAATGATTACAATTAAGTAATCAGAGACAAGACAGAGAAAAACCAAAAACAAAACATTCCTTGGACAACCAATGCCTATAAAAACTCAATAATTTCTTTTATTCTATTTGAATCATTTATAATCCATATATTTAAGTATCTTTTAATACTTTTAAATGGTCTATTTTTCAACTGCTCTGGCAATATATTTAATATTCTAGGAGCCACATATGAAATGCATCTTTGGGTGCCACTATAGTGGGTTCTAGGCAGTTCTAGGTTACGGTCAACATTAGCTCTAGTCATAATTCCATGACTTATGTAATTCTGAAATATATTCCTACTGAGAGAAAGTCTTAAAATGTTCTTTATATATACCTGAGTAAGTGTGAATACTCCTGATTGCTCAAATAATAAATTAGAAGGAAAACGTTTCTTCTTAAACATAATAATTTTTAGAATATATTTTTGTGCAATGACAATGTTGTGTAAGACATTTTTATGAGCCGAACCCCAAAAAATTATGCCATAATTCAAACAAGACTCCGCCAGAGACTTATACACATTCAAGATCAAGTCCCTATTAACCCTTCGTTACTCGCGCCTACTTTGTGGGCCACCAGTACTCGCGGGGTGTCACAAACACCCCAAAATAAAAATCGCTATAGGTTACCGAAAAATAATTTTTTAGCTATTATAGCTTTTTGCTACTATAGTGCTATATTTGGATAATTGAAACACTTGCTCGTAAACAAAGTTATTTATTAATATTTTTATAAATATTTTTTTAGAATCTATTTTTTCTTAACAAAATAGTGGTACAGTTAAGGCCGATTTCAAAATACTGTAAATACAAGCTTTAAACAAAAACTCACTTAAAACTATTATTAAGTTATTATATAATTTTGTTTTGAGCTCTGGTTCTAACTGATCCTTTGTCTTTTTCTTTATTCCATTTCGTGATATTGTCTCTGCCAATATAAAAATTTGAAGAACTAGTGTCTGGATCATAATTTTCATCTGTTGTCTCTTGATCGCTCTCAAACTCATGGTTGGAAACTTCTGCATTGTCCTTCGTTTCTGCCTCACTTAGGATATTGTTTATTTCACCCTCCGATGCCGGCTCATCGTCCGTTTCTACTTCCTCAAATAACCGAATTAGACGATCTTGTTCCCTTTTACAAGGGTCCATGTTTCTGGAAAATAAAATTTCTATTTTGATAAACAAGTAATACCATATGTAAATAATACAAGTAATTACCCATAAAATGTGTAAAAATATAGTAATTCGCTTACCTTAATCTAAGTTTCTCAGGTAAAAAATATTTCACAATTACTCGCGGGGTGTCAGCGTCACCCCAAGCAGGTTCTAACTCTGAAACGGTCAAACGCACATTGGCCTTCTAATGCGACATGCTAGTGGGAGTAAATTCATGCAGGTAGACAGGGGTGAGGCATCCTGACCGAATTTATTTAAAAGATGTTGACATATTTGTGCGCGTGGGGTGTTCAGAACACCCCGCGCGAGTAACGCAGGGTTAAGTATATTGCGTAATTCATAAAACTTAAAAATTAGTTTTCTTATTTTAGTCTTTACATAATCAGAATGCACATCCCATTTTAAAAATTGGTGAAAGAAAACGCCCAAATATTTAGTGTGCTCTACAGACTCAATAAAGCCAGAACAGTTGCAATCATCAGTGATGCCACAACCAAATGAGTGAACTCTCAAAATGTGTTTATTAGGCAGCCCCCGTCTATTCATTGAAAAACACATAAAGTTTGTCTTCTTGACATTCAGAGTCAATGAATTCAAGTCCAACCAGACCTGAGCACAAGTCGTTGCCCTCTCGGTTCTCCCAAACGCGTCATCCCAACTTGTTCCTCTACACAGGAAAACAGTATCATCAGCAAAACATACCTTTTTTACATCCGGAACTGACCTCGACAGATTATTAATATAAATGGAGAACAAAATGGGACCAAGTACTGTACCCTGTGGTACCCCATATGCCACCTCAATATCAGAACTATAAATTGAATTTAAATTGACTTTATGAGATCTGTTCATAAGATACGATGCAAAAAGTTGATGTACCTTTCCCCTTATCCCAATACCGTTTAGTTTGTTTAGCAGAATCCGGTGATCCACCGTGTCGAACGCCTTTGAGAGGTCCAAGAAAACCGCCAAAGATTTATAATTGTTATTAAATCACTCGACAACAAAGTTTGTAACTTCATGCAAAGCACTATCTGTACCCATCCCCTCTCGAAATCCACATTGTGAATCCGACATTATATTATTTTCAGTTAAAAAGTTACATAATCTCTTTTTTATACATTTCTCGATAATTTTACATATAGGACTAGTAAGTGCAATTGGACGATAATTGTTGATATCAGATTTTTCACCACTTTTATGCAAAGGTATAATTAGAGCTGTTTTAAATATATCAGGAAAAATACCATATTCAAATATAAGATTCACAATATGGACCATGGGCAAGACCAACAGCGAATAGTTTGATTTTACAATTAAGTTTGATATGCAGAAATCATCTGCAGTAGAGGCATTCTTAAGTGAATTTATAGCGTGAACAATTTCTTCCTCATTAACAGGATAAAGAAACATAGAATTAGGCAATTGATCCTCATTTTCCAAAAAGGCCGGTACAATACTGGGTTTACTTATCTTAGCAGCCAAATTGGCTCCTACGGAACCAAAAAAACTATTTAGTTCATTCACGATGTCTCTTTGGTCTACCAATTCTCGAAGTTTATCATTACTCTCTAAATAAGCAATTTTAGTGATAGATTTACGTTCATTTGTAGCTTCTTTTATTATTTCCCAAGTCTTTTTGGGATCGTGACCCGCATTTTTTATTTTTTGCCTAAAATATGCTGATATTGTATTTTTTAAAAGTTTACTTAATTGATCTCGGTATTTTTTGTATTCACGACGTGCTATCTCATCGCCAGGATTCCCAACCCAAAGCTTATGTAATCTATCCCTGGTCCTAATTGAAATCAGTAGGCCAGAGGTAATCCAAGGTTTAAGACGAAGTTTTTTATTAGGTATCGACCTTACATTTGTTGCTTCAGTAATATGTTTATATAAAGTATTTACAAAAGACACAGAAGCCGCATTAGGGTTCTGGCATGACAGAACAGATTCCCAATTTTCCATCTCAAGAAGATTTCTTATTTTTTGATAATTGACACTCTTAACAATTTTATTCGCTTTAATATTATTTTCAGTAATACTTAATTCATGACTTAAATTAACATTAAACAATAGAGAATGATGATCTGAGACAGAACTGGTTAGTATTGCTAAATTATTAGCAAGTTTTTTTTTACATTTCATAAAAATATGATCAATGCATGTGCTACTATGGTCACTAACTCTTGTGGGTTTATTTACTTTTGAAAGATAACCATAACTATTTAGACAATTTAAATATTCATTAACTACAATCGACTGTGTGTCTAGTAAATCTAGGTTTATATCAGCAACAAATAGCTCCAGATCACAATTACTAAAATGGTCCTGACCAAACAAATACTGCAAAGCCATTACATAACTGTTAGGATTCGTTGAAGGAGATCTGTAATTAGAGACAACACCGACTGTTACTCCACTTTTCACTAGAGTGACTCTTAAAAATTTATAGTCTTCATTTTGTATAATTTTGCTTTCTTTAACAAGCACACTTCTACAATAGATCAAAGAACCATCGCATTTGTTGATTTTACTTTCATTATAAAATACATCATAATTTTCAAGATTAAAATTATACTTGTGCTCAATAATATTGGTTTCAGACAATACAATAACATCAAAATCACTATCCAAAGACTAAAAACAGTACAAGATTATCAAAATTTTTATTTAAACTAATATTAACATGCAGCAAATTTAAATTATTCATAGATGTTTTAAAATAATTGATATCATCTAGATTAACACCAACCATAACATTACTGCAATCATGATCATAATCATCAAGAACGGAATTTAACATCATGTAGATGATAATTATAGCTTTGACATTTTGGGTCTGAAGCTGCATGTGCTGTATTATAAGACGTTTTAAATTTATTATTTGCTTGTATACAATTATTGCACCTTAATATTGTTTTTTCACATACTTTTATATCATGATCGCCGGCACAATACTCACATACTTTATTTCTGCTACATTTATTGATTTTGTGATAAAGTTCTTGGCAATTAAAACACCTTGTGATGCTTATATCCTCATATACCGGACATCGATTCCATCCAATATGAACTTTTTTAAACTTCATACATTTTTGAAACAAACCCGCAGAGCATTCGGCGAAAATAGTTGATTCCATGCTTTGTTTTTGTTTAATATATGTTACCTTTATTTCATCAGTGTCACTAACCCAGACATTCTGCATTCTAATATTATGTTCGATTTCCTCTACAGAATTATTACCTTCATATCCTGGTATTTTAATTCTTGGCCGGAACATTTTTGTCGTCACAATTTCATATTTACTTTCTAGTGCTCTTTCAGCCGCTTTACTAAGTTCTTCTATCTCCTGTTTAGTAGGACATTTAATTACCACATTACCATTACCCGTTATTCTCATGTTTCTAATGCCAATGTTCAATTTCGATGGATTTATCTTCTTAGTAATTTCGTCCTTTGTCCTGGACACATCTTGTTTTTGTTTAGGACTGAAACGCCCCTGACCCGGGTACACCTTTTTGCACCCAAAAGCCAGTAACTTTGTTGGACGTGATCGTAACAATAATAATAATAAATATTATTACTGTCGGCTAAGACCCTGTTTAATTGACGTTGTTTTGTAGTAGGTTCTAAAGTAGATGTTTGCGAAACGATTATCTCGAATAATAGCAATTTTTTAAGTGATCAGTCAATACTGGCAATGAAACACAAATGACCATTCTTTATATTTCTATTTTTCTTTACTAGTACAGTTTAATGAAAACGCAGTATTAATTTATAGAAAATAACCTTTAATCTATAAAAACTTAAATACAACATGACATGAATTTATCTATTAAAGGAAACATGTATATAAGAAAGAAACACATTATTTGCGAGAATTTAGTTACGATATTTCAATCAGACCCCGAACCAGGAAGTAAACCGTGACCGCTTAATAAGAAAATCCAAAGTATGTGCCCTTACACTGTGCTCTACGCTCGATACATTCACATTACTCATACGGAAAATATAATAATATGCATACCACCTCGTATACATGCACATACTAAAGATAATTAGTAACAAGCTGAGAGCGTAGCTGATAAGATCTGACCAAGACGTATAATATATATTTTTAGATACCCCCACGGAATTACGTCACAAGGTTCTTTTGGGGGGTTGTCCCGAAGGATCTTTTCGTGTCCCGTAGGCTCTTTTCGCGTCCCGTAGGACTATTGTACCCTTTGTTTAAGAATCTTAACACTATTAGCCCAACTTGTTATTCGGATATAAGAGAGTTTAGGTTTACTTGAACATCTTTGGTCACGATCACCTCCCCGTCCGAAATCTAATTAAAACCGCGTAATTTACGAGAATCTGATCACCCTAAAGCATGAGGTTTTGAAAGTACGACCGTCCCTTAAAATGATGTCTAAATATTAAATCGTAGTGAATTTAAGAGAACCCAAATAATTTACTTATCTGTAAAGAAGCCGTCTGGACTCCCCTGCGAGTTGCGCCTATGGCTGAGGTTTTAGGATTTGTTCTTAATTTCATTTGGCTCAGGAAAATTACTGATAAGCTCAATATCTTTGCAAATTTATATAAGCGGTGTGAGAAACTTGACTCTAATTGGATATCAGAATATGTGAAAATTTGAATAAGAGTTTTGGCGAGTGGATTCGGACACCAGTCTCTAGCCAAAATTAGAGAAATTGAAAATAGGTGGACATTTTAACCAGTCTCAAGCTTTTAACAAAGCGAGTGGATTTATTATGCGCTTTTAACCAGTCTCAAGCTTTTTGCAAAGCGAGTGGGTTTTTCTTATTCTTTTAACCAGTCTCAAGCTTTCGCGAGTGGATTTCTTTCTGACGATTTCGTTTTGCCGTGGCGTTTTTATAGGCCGAAGTCCCCATTTGATGTGTGAGTGCGACAAGAGGCTATTAAAATTCCGATCTCACACATTAGAAAAATGTATTAAAAAGAGACGTAAATAAGTTTGCCGCGTAGCTCCAAGGCTTGACTCGACCCTCTCTTTACCTGCGTCTCGGGATTTGCTTGCAAAAGTGCGTTTTTAAAGCTTTTTATAATACCGAGTGTATTCTAATTTTGCCGGTGAATTTAATTATTTTAGAACTTTTCTTTGTTAATTTGCATACCTAGGGTCGGTCCGTTTCAGGACGGATAATTAAATTTGGCACACATATCCTTTTCTCCGTCTCAGAACTACCTGTCACACAAGCATAGCTTCTATTTGGATGTTCAAATAAATGTAGGTTTGTATTGGACTTCTTTAATTCTTCAATCTGATTTTTCAACAGATTAATGATTTCATTTTTATCTTCAATATGTACGTTTTTGCTGTCGATAATATCTTGCAGTAGTTTAAATGTTTCAAGGCCTATACACCTTGGACAATGAAACTTCATTACTCTGCTACGTAATTCCAAAACCTTAACTTCCGAGGACGAAAGGCCCCCACACAGCTTACAAATAAGATTTTTACATCCATCGCAACTAAATAAATCTTTCGTTCTTGTCTCTTCACAAATCACACACTGCATTGCTGAACATAATTTCTCTACCTAGTTGGAAAAGTGGTCCGCTGCACGTGGCAACACCGCACCTTGTGTTAACTTGTGTTAACTTAAATTACTTATACTTAAGTAATTTTGCACCTCGATGCTCAACCTCTTAATGAATTATCTCGGAAAGGAGTAAACTTTAATTGGACAGGCAATTGTCAAACATCATTTGATATTTAAAAAAAACACTTATAATAAATCCACCTGTATTACGGTATCCAAATTTTTCAGAAAATAATACATTCATTCTTAAAACAGATGCTAGTGGTTATGCTATTGGTTCGGTTTTATGTAATGGTAATGACAAGCCAGTAGCGTACGCTTCTCGCGTTTTAAATAAGGCCGAGAGGAATTATTGTACCATCGAAAAAGAAGTGTTAGCTGTTGTTTGGATTGTAAAACATAAAATGTTTTACAATCCATACCTGTATGGCAGGGAATTTGAACTATTTACCGATCATCGTCCACTCGTGTATTTATTTAGCATGTCAAATCCATCAAGTAGATTAACTAAATTTAGACTAGTTTTAGAGGAATACGATTTTACGGTAAATTACATAAAAGGAAAAGGTACACATAATGTTACCGCTGACGCTTTGTCGCGTATAAAAATCGATGTGAACGAACTGAAAGAAATGAATGAGGGAATGATTAATAGTGTGAATGTGATTACGCGAGCACAGGGAAAAAATCAACGAACAGGAAGATTTAATATATTCTACGGATGAAAGGCTTGATCACCCTGGAATTGTAGAAATATTAAAACAACCTGATTACCATTACCATTATATATTTTATTTCAATATTAATAATTTGACAACTACAAAACTTAGTCTAACTATGCCTAGGCTTACATATATAATACATAATACCTAATTTATAGGTTGTTTCGCCCGGCGTTGTTCCTCCAACGCCATGGCCAACCGTACATGGCACCCATAAGGGGGACGTTCTTATCCTATATTATACTAAGTGCAGTAGTACTACTTGTGGTATGCTCATTACTTGGGTGGAATCCCCTTCAATGGCGCTTATTTACAGATTAGCCGAAGCCAGGTGTTGGATAATACTGTTTTTAGGAGGT
>JAEQML010070194.1:0-16967 GCA_016904865.1 Pissodes strobi | reverse complement strand
TTGTTTCAGTTTTGTTACTTGGAGATATATGAATAAAATTATTATTCAGTTATTACACAATGATTTGTGCTTCGCTACTTATTTTCTATTTTCCAGAATGTGTCCGACACAATAATTATCGCATACATGCCCGTGGCTTCGTTGGGACGCCACTGCCTGAGACACATTTAATATTAAATATTTACTTTTAGTTGAGGCCAACATATATATGGCCCCTACATCCTTTTCCGGAGTGCAACAAAATAAAGGTAATATTAAAAATAAAAAAAAATATGTGCCTCACCTTTATAAGCACACAACTGCAGTAAAGCTTCTGAAAATGATATTAGAAAATTAGTTTTTATTTTTTATTATGCATGTTTTTCTCAATTTTTGCCTCCAGTTTCGACACATTTTTTTAATTATATTTTTTTTTCCTTTATTTCAGTTTATAATACTTTTATTAACTTTCGGGATAATTATCTTTTTTTTATTTTCTGTTTCTTATTACGTTTTATAATACCTTTTGTGTATTCGGGGAGGTGTGGTGTGGGGGTATAGTTCTCTCCCCCATTGATGACCCAATGAAACGGGGTCATTTCTTGTCACATTTTCGATCCGAAGCTCCGTTGCCGAGATATCGGCAAAAAACGGGTTTTCCCCAAAATTCCCCTTAAATTAGAGCTCGATCCCTCCCGTTAACGCTGAGAGTATACCTCAGCCTGGCCGAACTTACATGAATTGCTGTCTGGAGTTTGTATATTACATAACGAGTTTTGGAAGGTAGGAGGTTTTTAGCAAGACGCGTTAGCCGATTGCGAAATGCCTCTGAAAATGAAAGATACTTTTACATGAGAATAATTTACACATTTTTTCCTGTGACTACCTATGAAAATGAGACAAAATCATTTTTTAGATTCTTACGAAAACGATTAATATCACACGCCTGTTAAAATCAACTTTACAATACTAGTGTTGAAACATTTTTCAATATAAATGTGATATAAGACACTTTCTACCCAAGTTAACTGTTTGTCTCTCATTTTCATAGGTGGTCATATATAATTTTATAAATACTTCGGTATTTTTTTTTCGCGGTTTGATGCGCCATGCTATGAAAACAAAAACTTTTCCAATGTTAAAATCCATAATTTTTAGGTAGGAAGTCGCCGAAATTAACTTATTCCGACTGTACTTAGTTGTGCCTAGTTGTTAATTATTGATCAGTAAATGTTACACTCACACGAGCGATATTATAATATAGCAACATCGATTTGTGGCCACAACTTGAAAGGAGTTTACTTAGGTTTTAGTTCTTTTTTAGAGCATAGTGAAGCTTGTATTAACTAATTTGGAAACCTATGACCCTTACATCTTGAAAGTTTAATGCACATATCTCTTAAGTCGGTGAACAATATTGTTTTTTTTTGTTGTTTAATTTACTTTGATTCTGTTTCTGTTACCTTTGAATCTTCTCTGGCCTTACTATAGTTATATCGACTTAGATTGATTTCATTAAATCCATTTAATGACTAAGTTAAATGCTCATTGATTTTCATACTTTAAATTGTAATGGCCGACAATGATTAATTGATATCGGTATTCTTTTTTATTCCTTTTGATCACATTTTTAATTGATTTCATTGAATATGCTTAATAACTTACTTTATTACTTACTTACCTAACTGTATTCGCCCATTTACTATTTAGTGATTGATTGGTGACACGTTACACAATTTAACGTGACGATTGGCCTCTTTTAATCCTAATTCAGTTTAATTAAATTTGAGGTTGATTTTATTAACATAATTTCATGTTTTCTAGCTATATTCATGGATCAGTGACTACACCAATTAATTATTAATTGATTATATTTAATTAACATCACATTATGCGGCTATTGGATTTAATTTGCTCATTTTTCTAGTTTCGCAGCATTCCATATACATTATTTGATTAATAGTTGACAATTGACTTCACCTATTTACTTGTTAGTTGATTTTATTCCATATTTGTCTGTACTAATTTCTTGAATCACCTCGTAACTTAAATAGCAATTTATCATTTAATTTAATTCTTCGTTTTGATCAATTGATTGGTTGAGCGTCAGATATTTTGTAGCGTCTTAATTACTTTTAATTATTAATGCAGTGTACTGACATTTACGCCTTTCCTTTGTCATTCGAGTTTCATGAATTAAATATAACTACTATTATCAGTGATATAAATAAATTAGATTAGTTTCTTTCACCAAACATCAATACAAGGATATTGTTACGCCTGCGACCAATGACAACCTCTTAATAAACGTGTTCATTGTTTTCTCAAATTCTAGTTTTTTAGTTGTCTAATACCTCATAGCCTATTTGCGAATTTGTTTTAAATTAAATCAGCTATTGAGAAGCGGCACCTAGGACATCAAAGGCAGTTTGTAGTTCAACTGATAGAGAGCTGCTGGCGCCCTTAACCGAACCCCATCTATCTCTAAGCAGCAGGTAATTTGCACACTCACTTTACACTGCCTCTTCTCAAGCGACTGATTGTTTTTTTTTTTTGGTAATTGACTTGTTTGACTTTATTCATTATTTCAACATAATCTTACTTTTTATCCAATATATTAGGTTTGTTCTAGCAGCGATTTCAAACGGTTCCAAACCGTACGGAGTTTGCGCATAGTCATATATGCGACGCTTATATCGTTATGCGCAAACTCCGGACGGTTTGAAACCGTTTGAAATCGCTGCTAGAACAGACCTATCAAGTATTCAAGGTAAGTATAGATAGTTTTGTTCATCCCATATTTACTATTGTTACTATTATAATTGTAGTAATAGTAATAATTTTAGAAATAAAATTATTTGGACTTAAATAAACTAGTCCCTAGAATAGTTGGATTATTCAATATTAGCAGCTCCTTAGGTATAGTATGGTCACGTTATCTACACCGAGATGAACGGGCGACGAGATAATAGTGAAAACGCAGTTGCCGAAATTTACCAATATAAGAAAGAACTAGGTCTAATGCTTTTAATAAATGCCTTTTGCAATAGCGGCATGAAGGTATTTTTTAGAGCTTCTTCATGGCAATTTTTTATGACGTTGTCAATAACTTCTCGAGCTTGATCATGCCAAACGTTTTCTTTTAAGTTTTAAATTACTTTAGATTTAGTATTTGATGAAGACACAGGATTTTCAAAGGAAGTGTCATTGTTTAAATGGAACTGAAAAAATTAAGTAGTACGTGTTTCTAAAAAGTACGTTAAAATGAATTTCTATTCAGTATTCAACCTATAAAAAGTTAACAATTTGCACCTACCTGATTTAAGTCCTTATTAATTGTGACCCAATATATCTATCGCTTGGTGCCTTACCAAGAAGATAATTGTCATAGAAACAATTTTTCCAACAGTGCAATTCATGGTACTTATGTCCTTGGTAAAGCTACCAAGCGATGGATGTATGAGCCCTAAGTAAGCATCACACAAAAAGGTTATCTAAGAGCTCTTGTAGCATTTTCTGGGGTTTAGAAAAATTTGTTAAACTTTTGAGTTATTTTGTAGTAGGACCATCTATAAAGATATTTAGTGACCATATATAACTTTCGTGAGATACACCACACAGAAAAAAAGAGTATCGCTCTCTCAAATACGCACACTATAGCGTAGTGTTTGTATTTATTAAAGATATTGGGTGTTATTGTTGTGCAAATTGGTGGTGTTTTAAATATGGTCCATTAAGCTAATATATCAAAAAGGCAGCAACAGTTATACTCTTAAGTGAAGAGTAGTGGATGTGTGCATGTATGAATCATACTAAATGAGACACCTTGTATTCCATGCAAAATTGTTATACTCTTGGCGTTTTCCATGTATTATATGCAGTTTTATATCCATTAACACTCTTGATATAAGTGGCAATTTTGAAGAATCACCCTCTAAAATTTGTAACCCCTTGGCAACAGGCTTGAGTAGTTCGGCTATAGTAATATCTTGTCAGAACCTAGCATCATATATACCTTTTCTGATTGGTCCTTGAAAAACGACTTTATTAAGTTATAAATCTTGTTGGATATGGCATCTTTAAAGATACGGCTTTATTTACCTACATTTCCGGAATACTGGAAGATAAACTCCTTGATTTTTAGTGTTTTCTACAACAGTTTTTGTTTTATTTCTTAAAACGGATAGCCGCGGAACCTTCATAATGTGTTTTGCTAATAAACTGAGTCCATGAGCAACGCATCTGATTGAAAATATGTGAAAAAACTTAGATCTAACCATATTCCATTCAAGTCGTAGGGAGTGTTGTAAAAACGTCCTTTACTTAATCGCATTTAATTAAGCACGCCACTGGATAAAAGTGCACGCCGTGTACGAATGCACAATGCGGCAGTTTAACGGTCTATAATTCCTAGAACCGTCGAAATCCCAACCGACTTGGTCAGGTGGAAATTTCCAGCCGGAAGCGCGTCGCTAGAATTAAAATTAAATTTAGTTGCAGATCAGATCCCGGGAAGACAAGAAGCAAGAATCGCTTTAGGCCAGCGTCAACGTTGATCTTCAAGAATCCTAACGGGACGAGCAACTCATCCATTTAGGTCCTAGCCCCATATCTCTAAGGAATTTATGAGATTTTCCGGAATTTATGGCCACTAGGAACTTAGCCAAAAAAGAAAATAAGGCTTAACCTAAAGAATTCGGGCGCGTTCAAAGAGTGATAAGTTAGCCAAGTTCGTACGGGAGATAGCGAAGTTATACTGTTGCGACTGGAGTTATCTCAACAGAAGAATCAAAGGCTATTTATCACTAGTTCGTATACCATACAAAACCAGCACGGTCTCTGAACTGAGAGCCGTGTGCAGGGAGTAGTTTGTTCTAAATACGCAAATCACATATTAAATCCCCAAAAAGTCCCCCCTGACGCCCCTGATTTAGACAAAACCTCTGTCAGAAAACTGTCGAGCAGCATCTGACAAGTTGCCAGGGATTGGCAGATAATACATAGCAAAGACCCCCCAAAAATCCCCAAGAAACCACGATTTTTTAAAGCCCTCCTCGAGCAACTTCCGTACGACCCCTCTTAAGGTGATCGATACCAAAAACTCGCGAATAGCGTCCGACCCCCTCAAAACACGATTTTTGTGCGATCCTTGTTAAAATTCGTACGGATCCGGCTTCTCAGAACCCTTAAGACTTCGAACGCGTTTGGAAAATCTCGCGTGCGGAGCGAGAAGTCCCAAAAAACTAAAGACATTAATACGTGTTAGATATTAATTAAAATATCTTAAGTTCTTAGTTGATAATTGTTCATTAGAGAAAAATTAAATAAAACTTGTTTTACCAAAAATACTAGATTAAGGGTTAAACTCTCCTAGTACATGTATAAGGCTTATCCAGTGAATTGGGGCACATGTTAAGCTATCCCTTGACATAGGGATTTATCAGGATTTTATTTCAACTATACAGTGTGTTCCAATTGTTCAAATTAGTAATCATTCGAATTACTGATTTTTGTATAAGGCTTAGCCCAGATTAGGAGATAGGATTAGGTTAGGGTCGTAGATATTTTGTGTGACAACTACTGATGATTACCTTTTGACAATCCTCCCCCCTGCTAAGCCCTTCTGGCACTTTGTAAAGACTTGTTATAAGGATTCAAGTCAAAATTGATATTTTGTACATTGACATACAAAAAGACGAATAACTCGAAAGTTAGTCAAAAATAAAATAAATTTAAATGCATACCCTGCCAGTAGACCCCCCTGGCAATCTTTCCCCACTACCGTTGTTCTTCAAAGCATTTGATTAATAACGTTTCGGCCTCCTGAGGGAGAAAGTAAGCCGAAGTTTTGTTTTCATTTAATTTAAACTTTTGAGTTAATTTTGTAGTCTCCATATACAGGGTGACTCTTAGAATAAAGTGGAACTCCTATAGGTCTATAGGGGTTCTAAATTTCTTGCCCAAGACAGATTTATTGCCCACTAACTTTGTGTTGTATTTATTTCAGCCTCCTGCTGACAGACGTTCTGTTGTGGCTGCTATCTATAATTTCCCTTGGATAGCGGGGAAGGCTTTGGTGTTGGTGGGCCCACCTTCGTTTCCCCCGGACTGACAGTGAGATCACTTTACGGGCTGAACGTTGTCTAAGAACTCTTTGAAATAGCGAGTAGTCGACTCGATAACGACTTGGCATCCCGTGAAAAAACATAGACAAAAATATTTTAATTGTAATATAAAAAATGACTTCCCGAATCCCCCGTGTGGATGAGCTCTTGGTGCTAGAATCGAGATAGATCAGAGAAACAGAAAGCGTTCACCCAGAGTCCCCCGCTGACTTCTAGCGAGTATATTGAAGACCCTGAGGAATTTATATTAGACCCGGAAGGGTATCACAGGGAATCTGTTTCCAAATTCACAATTAATAAATATAATGGGGAAGCTCAAATCGAGGCGGGGCTCCACATAGGGGAGCTAGAGCGTTCGGCCGGGCCGAGTTTACGCGGCCCCTACTGGATCTCCCCGAGCCGCACGTGACCCACCGTACGCCTTGGCCGTTCACTGGAGCGGTTCCGAATGCCAATGCGCCGTCCCGGGCGGCGCACGTGCGCGCGGACGTAAGTAGCTAGCATTATCTGTAACTACTAACAAAACATTTGCACTTCCAACGTCATGTATAACATTAATTAGTTCTTGGCCAATATATTGTTCAATTTCTCTATAACTTTTTCCGAGCTCAGTTGCTTTGTGAAATAAAATGGCAGGTGTCGCTAAAAGAAAATTTACCCTACTCCATCTTCCCGAATATTGGTCTAGCCGACGTTTGTGAGAGTTAATCATTGTGAATTCAGATTCTCCTTTTCTGCTAATTTAATGACACTGGTATATTCTGCTTCCAGTATTAGTTTTTGTAAACTATGTAAGTTTGGTGGTTTGTAAGACGAATGCAAAATTCATTCATTCAATTCAGAAAATATGGGAAGCGGTTACGCCACAACATAAATTGATCGTGCACAGGTTTCATCTTGCAATTTTTGCTCTTTCTTTGAGTATCTGTCTACAAATGATAATAAGCTGGAATCGTCCATACGAAAGAGTTTTATGCTCTTGCTGTCAGTGATGTTAAAAAGCTGCCACTAGCATCAACACCAACCCTACTGAATGAAATCTTCGTCTTTATCGATGCTGATGTAAGGTTTGTATCATTAGCGCAACTTCAATGTATGTAACATATGTGTATTGCCATCGCCTGCTTTATGGTAAATACCTAGTTTAATAAAATTTTCTCATCGGTATTATGACAACCATAACCACGAGGACCATGATCAGATTTACATACGAGAAAGTAAATATATTACAGATAACGCAAACTAATATTTCATTTTAATTACAGTAATTATCTTTAGAGGAATATAAAGATAGGCATTCCTGTATATTCCTTGGCCACTTCAAATATTTCAATAGGTTTTTGGTCATTCTTGTGCGATTTGGAAACACATATGTCAAAAATGCGAATTACTTTATTTTTGTGTTCGTCAACTTGAGTGCTATACTATAGTCAGTGTCAGATATCTAGGCATAACGCTGAATTATAAACTCAAATGGAATAAACACATTGAAGGAGTTGTAACTAAGGCTGCGAGGGCCCTCTTGGGGTGCCGAAGCCTTGCAGGATAAACTTGGGGATGTAAACCAGAAATCCAGCGATGAATGTACGCAATGATAGTAAGACCCACCCTGCTTTACGGAACGATCATCTGTTTCAAGAAAACGGAAAAGCAGAGCATAAAATCAGCTCTCAACAAAGTAAAACGACTGCCGTGCACAAGCATAACAGGCGCAGTGAAAGCTTGATCAACAGCAGCAATGGAAGCAATTGTGGGTCTCACACCTCTACGCATTATTGTAGAGGGAGCAGCTAGACAAGCAATGACTAGAATCACGGGCGGAGGAGGATGGTTTAGAAAAAGTAAGTCAACATTCCTAGAATCCCCAGGGACGTATAGTCAAAACATAAAATTTTGAAAAATACTTCACGGTCGTGATAAGTAGAGAATAATGGAAAAAGAACACCACTTGCATTCTCACATTCCAGCAAATAGAATGTACAGCGCCAGAAAAGCCAAAAGTAATTGTTTAGAAATGCATATTAAACAGTTTGTTTTTATTCCTAAATATATAATTCGGCCAAATCTAGACGGCTGTGTTCATAGTTGTACCTGCTAAGCAGGTAGTGACATTGAAAGGCGAGCTTGTCTAGATGGTCTGTCAGTTTCGTTTTCTACAAGAGGTTTTCAATGATTTATGATTTGGTTTTGATTATTATTTGATACCAGAATGTCATGTGGTTGTTCAAGTAAGTAAACAACGTAAATAAGAATAGTTTAAATTTATGTAAATATATGTGGCATTCAAAAGAGATAGTACTGCACAAACAACCAATATTTTCCTTTTAACTAGATTTGTTGAAGAAGAAAGAAATGTATCATTTTAACATTGAAAACATTTCCGTTATCCTAGTATAGGACCTCAAGTCGTGAAAAATTGCATGCTAGATATGCCACACATGACGTCATAGTAAGTAAGTAAAAATTAACCCAAATTAACCGAATTTTGGCGTGAGATCGTGTTTGTTTGATTATTTAAACTTAAATTTGATTATAACGTATCGGAATCGGTTCAAATTGCTAAAATAAATCGGAACTAACTGAAACTAACCGGATGTTTATTGAACGACCAACCAAAACTAACCCAAATTAATGGAATTTTGGTGACATACCAAAACTAACCAAAAACATTAACATTGCTTTTAACGTATCACAACCAGGTCAAATGACTAAAATAAATTGGAACTAACCTGAAAGTAACCGAAAGATGATTGAATGACTAACCAAAAGTAACGAAAAGCACCAAAACGGGCTAAAACGTACCGAAATAGATTAAAACTAACCCAAATTAACCGAATTTTGCCGTCTAACCAAACTAACCAAAAACTTAAAAATTGCTAATAACGTACCGGGACTGGTTCAAATGACTAAAATATATTAAAACTAACTGAACTTTACGGAAAGTTGTTTGGACGACTAACCAAAATTAACCAGTAAAACTAAAAGCATCAAACCGGGCTAAAACGCATGGAAATAGATTAAAAAATTGACGTATGTTAAAACTAACTCAAATTAACCGAATTTTGGTGACTAACCAAAAATAACCAAAAACACCAAAATTAACTCGGAACCGGTTCAAATGATTAAAATAAATTAAAACTAACTGAAATTAACCGAAAGTTGATTGAACGACTAACCGAAACTAACCAAAGGCACCAAAAAGGGCGAAAACATATCGGAACAGATAAAAAATATTAAAAGTTGAAGCTAACTTAAATTAATCGAATTTTGGCGACTAACTGAAGTTAACCAAAAACATTAAAATTGGTTAGGACGTTTCCGCTTCAAATGACTAAAATAAATTAAATTTAACCAAAACTAATCACAAGTAACTAAAAACACCAAAAAGGGCTAAATCGTATCGGAACAGATTAAGATTATTAAAATAAGTAACTAACCCAAATTAACCCAATTTTGGCGACTAACGAAAATTAATCAACGTTTAAATTTTTATAACGTATCGAAACCAGTTCAAATGACTTGAATAAATTGGAACATACTGAAAGTAACCGAAAGGTAATTGAATGACTAACCAAAACTAACCAGAAGTAACTAAAAAGCACCATAACGGGCTAAAACGTATCGAAATAGATTAAAAGTATTGAAGTAAGTTAAAACTAACTCAAATTATTGAATTTTGGTGACAAACTAAAAATAAATTGGAAATAACTAAAAGTAACCGAAAGATGATTGAATGACTAACCAAAAGTAATTAATTTCACCAAAACGTGTTAAAACGTATCGCAATAGATTAAAACTATTGAAGTAAGTTAAAACTAACCCAAATTAACCGAAATTTGGCGTCTAACCAAAATTAACCAAAAACATTAAAATTGCTTATAACGTACCGAAACCGAAGTTAATTAAACGACTACCTAACCAAAAGTAACCAAAACCATCAAAATGAGCTAAAACGTATCGAAATAGATTAAAAATATAGAAGTAAGTTAAAATTAACCCAAATTACCGAATTTTGGTGACTCACCGAAACTAACCAAAACCATTAAAATTGCTTTTAACGTACCGGAACCGGTTCATATGACTAAAATACATTGGAACTATCTTAAAGTAACCGAGTAACCGAGAGATGATTGAATAACTAACCAAAACTACTTACCCAAACTAAAAGCACCAATACGGGCTAAAACATTTTGAAATAGGTTAAAAAAAATGAAGTAAGTTAATAGTAAGTAAGTTAAATCTGACCCAAATTAACCAAATTTTGGCGGCTAACCAAAACTAAACAAAAACTTTAAAATTGCGTACCGGAACTGGTTCAAAATATATTAAAACTAACTGAACTTTACCGAAAGTTGCTGAAACGACTAACCAAAATTAACCAGTAGAAACTAAGAGCATCAAAACGGGCTAAAACGCATGGAAATAGATTAAGAATATTGAAATATGTCAAAACTAACCTAAATTAACCGAATTTTGGTGACTAACCAAAAACGACCGTGGCAATGTAACTTTTTTTAAATATGGCCTCTCTACTCTACATGCTCATATTAGGTTTTTGGAATGTATTTTACAAACATAAAACATAGAGTAAAAGAGAAGCAGCAGAATATAAGGTGAGAAAAAAAAATTAAATTATATACCACCAAACGGAGGGAAGAAACAGGCCTGTTGATTGATGTTGTGGAACAAGACAAGGAAAACACCGATGACAGTATCACTGCCGGCCTTTTTTTAGAGATCCTGCACAAGCAGCGGGGATTACTGGAGTAGGCGAATCCCTAATAAAACAGTAGCTATAACCTGGCCACAGATGCGTTCAGAACTTGCACCTTAGCAACTGCTCGACATTTTGTGGAAAAATAACCATGGTATTACATGCCTGCAAGTATATATAAGATACTCATTCATGGAGCTGATGCAATGGATTCATTTTTTCTACCCATCGGCCAACTGAGCGAAGAAGCTCTGGAAGCGAGACATAAGGAATGTCGATATTATCAAGAACACAACACACGAAAAGTAAATAGATGAAAAAGTATGTTCGCATTTTACTACTGTCCTCAGATTCAGTCATATCAAGCATGAGAAAAATTAGCAAGGAAACAGCCAGTCACGAGAAGTTATTCAAATCATTCAACTGCCTATGATGCCTCACTTTGGCTTTAGCATTGATAAAAAATTATCAGCGGACGAGGAAGAATCAGATGCTGACTTTATGTAGTAAATTTTTGTGTGGTGTTATTTTAGTGTATATTTACTTCTATTCTTCTTTAACCTCTTACCTAGAATAATAAAAAAAAACCTTAATAATTTTGCAGGTTTTTTTAATACTACGATTTCATACCGTTGTTATAATAAAGTACAATTTTTCTATATAAATATATGCTGATATTAAAGTTATTTTTTTATTTTTATTATGTTCTATTCAATAAAAAATATATTTAAGTATTGTAGCGCATAAAAAATATTGTAATTAATTTCTTAAAATAATTTTGTCGCCGTAATGACGCAGTTTTGACTGCAGTGCGGCTATCGCTAACCTAAACTTAATGTTTTTTAATTTACAACAACGGGAAACAGAAAGCAGAGCTTTAATATAATTAGAAGCTTACTTCAAATGTAATAAATCTTTAAAAACAAATAGTTATAGGAAAAAGTCGTAAAAAAATCAGGATAAAATTGTTTCCTTATGCAAGCAGGTAGCCTTTCCATTCCAATGCGGTTCGATCATAGGGTGAAATATAAGGATACTAGTACCTAATTGAATTGTAACACAACTACAAACTCACAAGGAGTAGCTTAACGAAAATCCAATTATATATATTCAAATGGGAAAACCTTATATATTAAACCACCCCCAATTTGTCAGATTAATGTTGGAACTCTATTATCTAATTTTGCAGAATTTAGCAGGCAAGTACGACATGAACATCGAGACGAAGACGTGCTTTACTACAGGTATTTCTCATGAGATGGGTAGACTAATATATGCATGAGACATTCTCACGATATTGTTAAATATATTATTTCGTCCCAAATAATATCTATCCAGAGATACGTTCATAGGCACATGCAAAGCAGTTTTCTTTATTATCATTGTCACGTCTAAAAGCACGAACTTCAAATAAGAATGACCAATGAGATATTTATCTCTCAATCAATATATTGGTGGACGAACTTCTACGATAATGAAGAGAGCGATTTGATATTTGGCGTGAAAGTGTCTTATAACATGAAAAAAAATGGGGGCTATCTTAAAACAAAATAAAATTCAAAGAAAGGGAGATACTTATAATGAAAAGATATCTTTGGTTCTATATCCTACAAGCTTTTAAGAGAATTTTTATATAGCGTGGTACTATAATAACACTATAAGGTCAACAGTCCTAAACGATTGCACTAATCTGCTGGTTAGTGGTAAAAAAAGTGGTTAAGAAATAAATGTGGATGGATTATATTATTATGATGGAGTCCATGCGCAAAGTTATGCTGACGATATCACCATTTTATTCCGCGGCACGTCTGGGAACACTGTTTTAAATTTGATGCAGGGAGCCCGTTTGGCGGTGGCAAAATGGTGCCTCAAAGAGGGCCTTAATGTCAATCCAGATAAGACCTCGGTTCAGGTCTTCACAAAGCGATGCGACCCTAAACTGTGGGCACTTAAGCTTTGGGGAAAATAATTTCAATTGGACACTGAGTTGAAGTACTTGGGAGTCACGCCAAAGCCACATCGAAAATATCTCGGTCAAAGCGACACGGGCGTTAAACGCCTGCAGAAACATAACCAAAGCAGCGGGGGGGGCTACGTCTCACATGGTACTCTTGCTATATACTAGAGTTGTGATACGCACGATAACCTATGGATCTCTTATCTGGTGGCACCAAGCCAATTACAAGGAATCAATTCAGAAAATAAGCATCTTACAACGCTTAGGATGCCTGGCGATAGCGGAAGGAATGTGTTCAACACCCACGGGAACCATGGAGACCTTACTCGGACTGTCTCTTTCGCATTTAAGGGTGAAGTCGGAGGCGGTTAGGGCGGCATATCGTCTCAAAATAAGTGGTGATGAAGAAACCTTTCATAGAAGGAGAAAACACACCATGATATTCAATGAAATTGAGATAAGCTGCACACTATCAATGCAGTCCGGCAGGACCAGAACGGTGCATTTTTCGAAGTAGAAATACCAGTCGGGGGGCAGGCTAGAGATTGATCGTGATTTCATGTACCGTGATTTATCATGGCGCCTGCACTCGGAACGGTTGGTCACCGTGACAACTTATTAGAAATCACGGTTCACCCAGTTCCTACACTAAGGAATCTGTCTGTCTGTATAAAGAGATAACCGCGTCTGAGGTGGCAACATGGCGAACAATAGTAACGCACTTAAAGTGTCTCCTAGAAAATCCAGTATTTGTGGTGTTTGTAAGACAAATTCTACAAGAAATAGGGTATTTTGTGTTCAGTGCAAGACCCATTATCACAAGAGATGTGTTAGTAAGCTACAAGGAGCCCAAACTATTGAAGAAGATCAAATTTTGTGCTGTGATATGACCTCTCAAGGTCGAGACAACGACAATGATGTTTTATCAGACGAATCATTTTTATCGACGGAGAGCTCGCCTTATGATAACACACTTATGCAAAACGATGAGGTACGCTATCTAAAAGCTATTATTAAGATAAAAAATACTTTAATAAGGGAACTTATCGATAAAAACAAGACACTAAATGAAATGTTGCTTCTACAAAAACACGTAAATAAACAAAACCTGACAACAGCGGAGAAAGGCGAATCAGCTGCTAGGCAAACAGCAATGCCAATTGATAAACAAAAAGAGTCTCATAGCCCAACTAATTCAATCAATCGCAAGTCCTCTTCTACAAATTTAAACTTTGAACCAAAACATACAACCAACCCGAGCCAGAGACAAACCGAACAAAGTTCTCACAACCGAAAAAAGGAGACCAATACCCATGAGGCGTCAGAAGAGAAAATGACAAATATAACCCAACATAATGGTAGCGAGTCTAGCGAAACCCACGATGAACGACCATGGCGCACAGTGGTCCATACGAGAAGACGCAGCAAGCCAAAGCCACAAATTATAGGTAAGACGGTTAACGGTAGGCTAAAAGCAGCGCCTAAAAAAGCATACTTATATGTATCCAGACTTGACCCATCACATACAAGCCATCATTTGGAGGAATTCCTTAAGACTATCTTCGCAGAAGTAAAGGTAGAAGAGACAAACTACTCCAAATTTCCGGACTACTATGCATCCTATAAGGTGTCAATTGATTTGCAGAACCTAGACAATGCAATGAGATCAGATATATGGCCCCGAGGAGCTCATGTGTCTAGGTTTTTTCATCGGAATCCCAGAGCACTGCTGAAGAAGTAACCGATGTTTTACCAAACTTGCTCTTATTAAATTGTCAGTCTTTAAATGTAGAAAAAATTAATTTAATCACTTCTGAATATTTATGTAATAGTAATTTTAAGCTTAATTTTCTTTGTTTGACAGAGACATGGTCTCGACCAGAATCGGTGACTAATTTAAATTTTTTGAATTTTTCAAATATATCAAGTTTTTCTAGGTCAAATCATCGCGGAGGGGGTGTTGGTATTTGGTGCCAACAAAGCATAGAAGCCGAGGATATTGATCTTTCTAGATACTGCATGGAAAAATGTATCGAAATATGTGGTATTACCTACAAAACCCCTACACTTGGTAAGGTTCATCTTTTAGTTTGTTATAGATCTCCGGGCAGGGAAAGAGGGGGTTTTCAATTATTTATTTCTAACTTGGACTTAGCACTCGGATCCATATATAGGCCGAACGCTAAAATTATTTTAACAGGTGATTTTAATGTAGACCCAACACTATGTCCTGGGGAATATACAGAACTTAATACTATGTTGTCATCTTATAATTTATATAATGTTGTTAATGAGCCTACACGTGATAGTAGTATTTTAGACTTGATTTTCACTAATGTTAAGCTTATATGTTCTGTTCAGGATAATATAATATCTGATCACAAGACTCTATTAGTTAAGACAGAAATGCCAGAACAACAGTCAAACAACTCAATAATTAAAAAACGTAGTTTTAATTTTACATCAATAAATGATTTTAAAAATAATTTAAAGGCTCAGAATTGGACCTTTTTAAACTCTTACTCTAATGTGGACTTGGCTTTTAATAAATTTTACCATACATTTTTTTATTATTTTAATAGCCATTTTCCTCCAGGAGAAATTAAAAAGTTTGATAAAAAAAATTGGGTTACGACAGAAGTAAAAAAATCTAGTATGGACTTGAGACATTTATTTAAACTTAAGAAAGATGGTTTTATTTCTAGTGAAGACTACTCAAAGCAAAAAAGAAAACATAATAAATTAATAAAAAGCAGCAAAAAAATACATTATGAAAACTACATAAATAAATCCCACGATAAATCTAAGGCATCCTGGAATATAGTCAAAGAATTGACTAATAAGGAACGTAAAGAAATGACTTACGAACTACAGGATGGTTCAAATATATTAGTGGAAAATAACGAAATTGCAAACTACTTTGCTGACTTTTTTAAGAATGCTCCCTCCAAGATTATTCAAAATATAAAAAAAAAGAAACATATTCATCAATCGATAATTTAAAAATACCAAATTCTTTATTTCTAAGCCCTATTACGCATAATGAACTACATTCAATTATAAAAGTAAAACTAAAAAATAAAAAATCGTCAGGAGTAGACGAGGTACCCACATATTTATTAAAGCAGGTCGCAGACTGTATAGTCGAACCACTGTGCATCATAATAAATTTGTCATTCGGTACTGGCCAGTTCCCTGAGCAGCTTAAAATAAATAAGGTAATTCCAATACATAAAAAAGGCGCCAAAAATAAAGCAGAGAATTATCGGCCTGTAGTATTATCACCGAGTATGAGTAAGATATTTGAATATAGTTTCTTATCTCGCTTGGAATCTTTCATTGATAACAACAAAGTATTGACAAACAGTCAGCATGGTTTTAGATGCGGTAAATCGACTAACACCGCGATGTTAGATTTTTGTAGTAAGATGACCGATCGTTTGGAGGATGGTGAGTGCCCTGTGGGGGTTTTTTGCGACCTTAGCAGGGCATTTGATTGTGTTCTTCATGATCGGTTGTTGTATAAGATGGAGGTTTATGGCGTCAGAGGCCCTGCTTTAGAATGGGTTAAATCATTTTTGAATAATAGGCAACAGCTGGTTGAGGTGAACGGAGCTTTCTCTGGTAGGGTTGATGTGCAGATGGGGGTACCACAGGGTTCTATATTGGGCCCTGTGCTGTTCCTTCTGTACGTAAATGATATTGAGACGTGTTTAAATGCCTCTGTGTCTGCTATTCTCTATGCAGACGATACATCTCTTATTATATCGGATAAGCAAGCTAATATGGTTGAGAATATATGCAATGACACATTGAAACAAATAGATAAGTGGTTCTGTAGTAACTATCTATACTTAAATAATTCTAAAACAAACTATGTTAGGTTTCATACAGTGCAAAATAGAGCAAATATTCAGACAAGTCTAAATATAGATGGCCAAAATTTAGAGGAAGTAAAATCTGTGCGTTTCCTGGGTTTACACATTGACAATGTTTTAAATTGGAAAAATCACTGTTCTGCCTTAAAAGCAAAGCTATCTTCAATATTATATCTTTTTATAAATCTAAGGGAGGTGCTGGGTCTGGATTCAATGCTGAATGTATATTATGGTGAAGTATATTCTCGGCTAAAATATGGAATTCTTTTTTGGGGAAATAGTACGATGGCGCCGGAAGTATTTGTTTTACAAAA
>JAEQML010070193.1:0-16968 GCA_016904865.1 Pissodes strobi | reverse complement strand
ACCGCACGACAGAAGTGAAAACTTCAACACATCGATATTAAAAACTAAACAAAATAAAAAAAACTCTTGAGAGAAGGCGTCAGGCATCGAACCCTGCTGCTGGATTCCATTCAGAAGAGAGCTGTGCGTCTTGTCGGCGACCCGGAGTTGACCCGGAATCTGGATAACCTGGAACACCGCTGATATGTGGCCGAGATGCCCCTGTTTTACAGATACTTTCACGGCAGATGTTTCCAGGATTTGATAGACCCAAATGGTGTCGTTTCGGACATATATGTTAAAGATAGTGGTATTTAACCCCAATAAAAGTTCTAATTCGCCAAAAATATTTATTGTTCTTGATTTCACCAATATTAATTATGCTGCTTGTCTCGCGATCAGCCTAAGACTCTCTTGCACAGTTCGCCTCGCGCCTCACCGCTCGTCCGTCCTGATTTTCCAAAAGTAGAGCGTACCCCGTACCGCTCCTCATAGAACCATGTTTCTAGAAATGCTAAAAAAATCTACGGCAGTATTTTCGTGATAGTCCACGATTAATACGATCATTTATTTTCTCTAGTGTTGATAGTTATTATTCAAAGACATTGAAACATGTATCAAATTAGTCACTGTTTACATAGTAAACCTTATTGTTGCTCAAGATTACCACTATGAAGTGAACCTATTTGTACACTTTATTTCTTTGTTTGTATTTATCTTTGTTACCTTGGTGGTACTGCCACCTTTTTTTATCTAAGCAGGTGGGATCGCCACTTTAATTTCACGTATCGTGGTATCGCCACTAACATTCTTTACATTTTAGGTAGTACTGCCACCTATTTTCATCTAAGTCTAGTGGGATCGCCACTTGTCCCTAACGTATAGTGGGATCGCCACAAACGTTCTTTACATTTTAGGTAGTGTACTGACACTTATTTTCATCTAGGTCTACCCAACCCAACTACTACTACTAATACTACTACTACCACTACTACTACCAAAGATTGGCAAGTGGCGCTAGAAGCGCGACTCCACGAAGAAAGTGGTGTGCACTAATCACCCTTGACGTTCGGAACGCTTTCAACACAGCTCCTTGGGGCAAAATAATAGAAAACCTGCGAAGACTCAAAGTGCCGAAGTATATCGTGAATATCGTCAAGGATTACCTGAGGCAACGACACATTTTAACAAGCAACGAAAATGTGGGTGGAGGTCACGGCTGGCATCCCGCAGAGCTCGGTACTTGGCCCGATCCTGTGGAATGTTTTTTACGACCCGGTACTGAGGCTGCAACATATACTTCGGCAACATGACAGGGGAGTAAGCACGATAGGTTTTGCGGATGACCTAGCCCTCGTATTCATTGCAGATACAAAAGAACAAATGATACACAAAGCGAACGAGGCGCTATGGACCATTGACCACTGGATGCACGAAAATGGACTAGGGCTGGCACCTGAAAAGTCTGAGGCCGTTATTCTTGCAGGTAGACAAGAAAGAGACGATATAAAATTCTGGATTAATGGGATGGAAATAATAATCGACGGAAATATGTCCTTTAGGAACGTAACGGAGACAGTAAAAAAAGCGGAGACTAGAGCTGCCACACTGGAGCGACTCCTTCCTAACATGGATGGACCAAGCTGGGGGAAAATGATTCTCTACAACAATGTGGTACAAAAATATTAAAAAATATAGGGAAATGTTGGAGAGACCACAACGAAAGATGATGATTCGAATATCGAGAAGCTACAGAACAGTATCAACGGTAGTGCTGCAGGTCTTAACCGGAATAGCACCAATTGATCTTCTGGTACAAGAAAGAACACGCCTCCACGAAAGTGAACTTGGCCACATGGCAGAAATAAGATAGGAAGCTAAAGAATTAACCTGTACAAAATGGCAAGAGAGGTGGAACCAAACAACAGACAAAGGTCAATGGACTAAAAGGTTAATCCCAAACATTAAGCAGTGGTTGGACTGTAGGCATAAAAACTTAGGCTACTGTCTTACTCAATTCTTAACGGGCCACGGGTTTTTCAGGGTATACTCCAAAAAGATAGGAAAAACGCCGAACGAAAATTGCTGGTACTGTGTTGATACGGCTGAGCACACGATTTTTAGATGTCCTAAGTTCTCATGGTCCATAGCCAGGGAGAGAGCGGAATCTGTTGTAATCACTGGACAACAGCTAGAGACAGACGATATAATCCTCTATATGTTACAAAATAGAAATCACTGGAACAAGGGCAAGTCACTTATACAAAGCATTCTGAACATAAAGGAGAAGGAGGAAAGGTTGAGGCAGAGGGCACCCATTCAATAAACCAGTTATAGGAGAATTAACGCAAATGGACGTCCTTCAAAAACAGATCACTGACGACCAAACCCCGCAATTTTGACGAAATGTCTACCTACCCGACGGTACCAAAATTCGAGGGCGAAAGAAAAGTGAGGAGATCAAAGCCATCAGAGGAGGAAGTTTTTTAGTCGGTAGGCACCCTGCTAACGGGCGAATCCGATACACCCCGGCCACAAAAGAACCACCGGCCGGCAGTCTTTCGGAGATTCTTTTATCTCCTCATAAAAAAAAAACTACTACCACTACTACTACTACTACTACTACTACAACTACTACCCAAACTAAGCCATTTTTACACTACAACTACTACTAATACTACTACCACTACTACTACTACCACTACCACAACTACTACTACAACTACTAACCCAAACTGACCCATTTTTACATCTTATAGGTGTTGGTGTCAAATTTTCCTTCTAAGCAGGGTGACCACCTTTTAGCCGGGTAAAAACCGGAGAAATTATTTTGCCAGCGCATTCACCATTTTCACACAGTTCACAATAAATTATTTATTAAAATATATCTATACGAAACAACGCAACGGGTAACGAATATTTTTTAATCAGAAATAACGTTTATTTTCATTAATAAAATACCCTATTTTTGGAATATCTAAAACTTAATAAACTAACATAAAAAAGCTAAGTCTCTAGGTATTAAAACAAAATTACACTCGTACATATCTACATAAATTTGAAAGTAGATTTATTATTGGTGCGACATTTCAGTAAATCTTTTTGCGCATCTTTTGACAAATATTCTGCAAATTTCTGGCAGGTGAAATTATAGTTTAGTTTTGTGCACAATTCCATCAGTATCAGTATCAATATCAGAAGGGGTGGCCCCTAGCGGGCCTTGCACTTAGGCCACCAATTGGGCCCGTTGTGCCCCCAGCCCGCATTAGAGAACCTCCAGGATGCCGGTCCTCCTTAAGAAAGCCCGCATCTCCTTCAGACTAACACGACGCACTGAATCTGGCTCGATCGACGTCACGCCAAATATTCTGTATCTTGCCCAAGCGAAAGCGGGGCATTCCGTAAGTAGATGGTATGGGGTCTCGTCGTCCTCCATGCACCATCTACACTCCCCCTCCTCTGCAATTCTCAGCAGGGTCAGGTGCCGTCTAAGCCTACAGTGCC
The DNA here is from genome assembly GCA_016904865.1 of Pissodes strobi. NCBI lineage: Eukaryota > Metazoa > Arthropoda > Insecta > Coleoptera > Curculionidae > Pissodes > Pissodes strobi. Next base: position 13,485 of record JAEQML010070193.1, on the reverse strand, counting down.
CTGTGTAGAATCCTACCAGGGCCCTGCACTAGTTCCTAGGTAGGCACAACAGCCCCCTGGCGAGACTCTTCGCGGGCCCATGTATCATGAGCCTGGTCTGTCTCATCCCCGGAGCCGTCCGCCATACCTCCTCCGCCCGACCCTCCATCCAGGTCTCCAAGGCTCTTTCGCGAACACACTGAGCGATCCCCACACAGGGACCAGGCCCCAAGTGTCTGCGTGCGGAACCTTCTCTGGCTAAGGCATCAGCGGCCTCGTTTCCCGGTACACCCGAGTGTCCCGGTACCCAGACCAGCGTGACCTTTTTAACCTTTGTAAGTTCAATCAGCCAGCTTCTGCACTCCCTTACCAACAGAGAGCGCGTGCGGACCGACTTCAGCGCCATGAGTGCGGCCTTGCTGTCGGAGCAGAAGAAAATCCTCCCGCCAACGACATTGAGCCTTAACGACTCCCAGACCCCCATCATGATCGCAAAAATTTCCGCTTGGAAAACCGTAGTGTGCTCGCCCAGTGAGGCAGATAGCTCCCGCCCCAGGGCCTCACAGTACGCACCAGCTCCGGACATTGTTCCCATTCTGGACCCGTCTGTGAACCAGACTAGCCCATCCCAGGTTCCCGTCCTTCCCTCCGTCCAATCCTCCTTTGTAGGGAAGAGGAAGTTCAGCCCCTCGGGAAAGCCTATCTCAGGAACCATCGCATCACCTGGCATCCCCAGAATGGCTAGGTCCCCAGACAAGCCCCGCCATAGACCACAATGGCCCTGGCAGGAGCCGTTGTAACTCCACATCCCCGCATCAGCCAATCTCATAGCCGTTCTGGCTGCCTCGTGCCTCACCCGGTCCGCCAACGGGGGCAACCCCACCAGCACCTCCAGGGCCCTCGTGGGCGCCGTCCTCATAGCCCCGGTGATGCAGAGGCATGCAAGTCGCTGTAATTTGTCCAGCACTAGTCTGGACGCCATTTTCATGGATCCTGGCCACCAAACAACCGATCCGTGCATGAGCATCGGAGCGATCATCGTCCTATAGATCCATAACATGGTTTTCGGCCCAAGTCCCCAGGTCCCTCCCAGCGCCCTGCGGCAAGCCCACAGGGCACTGAGCGCCGCCGCGGTCTTGAGCCGAATGTGTTCCTGAAAGGTCAGTTTGGAGTCCAACCAGACACCCAGGTACTTGACGCATTTCTTAGCCACAAGGGGGGTCCCTTCCAACGTGATGTTGGGAGAGACCTCCAGCTTCCTTTTCCTTGTCAGTGCTTCCTCCAGAAGCCTCTGCAATATTCCCACCTCAGTACCTTGTGCCATAATCACAACATCGTCTGCATAGGCCTGTACATAGACCCCATGCTCTGCTCTCAGGATGCGTAGGATCTCGTCCACCACTAGACACCACAGAAAGGGGGACAAAACCCCCCCCTGAGGACATCCCCGCGATGACTCAACCCCAACCACCTCATCTTCCAGCCTAGCCTCGACCCTCCGCCCGGTGAGCATGGAGCGGATCCAGCTCGTTATGACCGGACCCACCCCTGTTCGCTCCACCGAACGACAGATCGAACCCACGGCTGTGTTATTGAAGGCTCCTTCAATATCCGCAAACACGCACACCGATAGCCGTCCGCCCCCCAGCCCCTCCTCCAACCTGGATACCAGGTGATGAAGAGCCGAGTCCACCGACCTGCCTGTTCGATATGCGTGCTGTTCGGAACTCAGAGGGGCCCTTAGAGCCACCCACTCCCTGAGGTATCGGTCCACCAGCCTCTCTAGTGTCTTCATCAAGAAGCTGGTGAGACAAATGGGTCGATACGATTTCGTATCGGTGTAGTCGTTCCTTCCCGCCTTGGGAATGAACACCACTCTGCTGTGCCTCCAGGGCTCCGGCACATACCTGTGTGCGATAGAGGCCCTGAAAACGTCCATCAGCGGCGTGCTGAGGAGTCCTCCGTCACGCTGCAACAGCGCCGGGAAGACTCCATCCTCACCTGCCGCCTTAAACGGGGCGAAAGTCTCAATCGCCCACCTTAGCCTATTGTAGGTGACCATCTTTCTGGCAGTGCCGTAGTCAGCTCTAATGCTGAACCCGGCCCCGCCCTCACCTCCCCGGTCCATACCTGCTGAGCCTGGGAAGTGTGTGGTCAGAAGCTGGAGCAGAGTATCCGCCGGTGACGACGTATAGCCGCCGCCTGGCTTACGGACACTGCCCAATTTGACGAGTGGATCCCTTGACAACATCTTGCAGAGCCTAGCAGCAGCCGGGGCTTGAGATACCCCTCCACAGTAGGCCCTCCAGGCACTCCTTCGCGATCCTCTCAGCTCTCTTTTGTACTGCCCCCGGGCCTCTTTATATAGGTCCCAGTCAGTATCTACCCCGCTGTGTCTAGCTCTATTGAAGAGCCTTCTCAGCTGTTTCCTAAGGTTCTCCAGGGTGGAATTCCACCAAGGAGTTTTCCCTTTACAGTGACGCTTAGTCACGGGGCAGCTGCTTGCGAAAGCCCCGGCCATCGATGATCCTATCCACCTTGCGGCGTCATCCAGCTCATCGGCGGCCCGGTACTTCCTCGGCATGTCCCTTATACGCCAGCCTAGCTCCTCCCTATAGAGGTCCCAGTTGGTTGCTCTGGGGTTCCTAACCTCCTCAGCTCTCGCTGAGGAAGGGCCCAGTTCTATAGTGATGTATCTGTGGTCCGACATCGAGTCCTCCACAGACACACCCCATTTCGTAATATCCGGGAACAAATCCCTGGTGCACAGAGTCAAGTCTATGACCGAGCTTCGTCCCGTAGTAAAGAAAGTGGGCTCACTCCCTCTGTTGGCCACCTGCAGCCCCACAGATGCAGTGAATTCCAACAATTCTTCCCCTCTCCGATTGGATCCAACACTGCCCCACACTATGTGATGCGCGTTGCTATCACATCCAATCAGGAGTGGGATATCTACCTCCTCGCAGTAGGTAACCAGATTCCTGATTCCCTCCGGCGGACAAGGTTGATCGGCTGGGAAGTACGCTGACGCTAGTACCACCCTCTGTACACCTACGCTTGTAGGTATCTTGGCCAGGATAGGGACCAGGTCCCTGGTAGCCTTATCCCTTAGGAAGAAGGCCTCCAGTCCCACTGTCAATATACCTGCTCTGGGGTCCCCCATAGTCGGATCCGGTGTATACAACACATATCCCGTCATGGACAGCCCCTTTACCCTGGATTTGACAATCCAAGGTTCCTGAATAAGTACAATTGCTGTACCCTCCTCTACTATCTTCCTGCATAGGTGGGCCGTAGCAGCCCTATTACTATGCTGCAGATTTATCTGTAGAATGGACATGGTCAACGCCCACCCTTCATTCGTACTGAAGAGCGACCCTCAGTCTGAGTCAGACTGATAATAATAATAATAATAATAATAAATTCCTTTATTTGCCAACAAAATCATAAATCATGACAAAGCAACGTCAAAAGCAAAAATTGCAGAATTACAGGCTGCCAAAAATTGGCAGGTTTTGTAAAAATTACTTACATTATTATAAATTACAAATTTGTGCAAAAATAAAAATAAAATACATTAGGACAAAATTAAATTAAAATTAAAATTATGACCCACACTGCACATTAAAAGTGCACATCGCTGATAAAAACTTACACCTAGAATAGAATTGTATAAATAAAATAACATAGTAAAGGTAAAAATGACTTGCAATAGAACTGTACAACACTGATACTTCACATAATTACACACATACATTAAAATATTAAAAATTGAAAGAGTAAAAACATTTTCCTTTGGCATATGATGTAACAGCGTTCTTAAATTGTCGTGCATTTGTTATAGATTTAATATCACTAGGTAGTGACCGGTAAGCCTTAATGGCCATATAATAAGGGCCTCTCTCATAAAATGCCGAGCCATGGGCTGGAATTGCCAACTCATTCCGATTACGTGTAGTCATGTGCATGCTGTCACTGTAATTTTCAGAGTTAGAGTAAAAATAGCCCGGATTACGTCTAACCAATGTAACTAAAGATATGAAATATAGCGATGGAACTGTAGGGATGTTCAAATTAGGAAAGTGTGGTCTGCAAGACTCCCCATGCCCAAGGCCCAGAATACACCTAACAATTCTTTTCTTTGCTTTAAAAATTAATACAGCATCCCTTGATGATCCCCAAAAGGCAATACCATATAATAGGAGAGACTGAACATAGCCAAAGTAGTACATCCGCAGGCAGTCCCTGGATAAACAATGTCGCAGTCTTCTTATAACAGCACATGCACTACTTAGTTTTGCATGTAGCTGATTTACGTGGATCTCCCAATTTAGACATAAATCTAGGTTTATTCCCAAGAACTTTAGGGAATCAGTTGTAGGAACAGACTTATGGTTCAGCTTCACCAAAAGTGATGACTGATCCGTCCCCGCCCCCACCTTGGAGAAGCATAATAAACCAGTTTTATTCACATTCAACTTAAGGTAATTATTGTGACACCATTCTGCCACATCACTTGCTGCTTGACTGCATTTGATGGACAACTCCAGTGGAGACTGACCAGCAAGCACCAAAGAAGTATCGTCGGCATATTGACACATTAGGCCATTTCCTCCTTTCAATTCCAAATCATTAGCATACAAGATGAAAAGCAATGGTCCCAGAATTGAACCCTGGGGCACTCCCTGCATGATGTTCGTCTGCTCTGAAAAGTATGACCGACCCTGCCTTAGCACAGATACCATTTGCGTTCTGTGTGTCAAGTAAGAGTGCAACAAATTGCCACAGATTCCCCTAAGACCATATGCATCACACTTACATATCAAACGTTCATGATTCAGTGTATCAAAGGCCTTTGACAAGTCAAAATACAATCCGGCTACCTGACAATTTTTGTCTACATTCTCATAAATATATTTCAAGGAGTTAAAAAGAGCATGTTCTGTTGAGCTTGATGGCTTAAATCCAAATTGTTGCTTACTCAAAATGTTATATTTATTCAAGAAATTTAATAGCCGATCGTATATCGCCCTCTCAAAGACCTTTGATACTGATGGGAGCAAAGACACAGGTCTGTAGTTGTTACAATCCTGTTTATCTCCCTTTTTATGAATTGGGATGATTTTTGCCCTTTTGAGTTGGTCTGGAAAGACTCCTGACAAAAAACTTTCATTGATCATGTGACATAAGGGAGCACAGACCAGTTCAGCTACAGCTCTAAGTACGTTCACAGGAAGTTCATCCAGCCCTGCTGAATACTTGTTAGGAAGATCAAGGATGATCCTGCAGACCTCACTTTCATCCACTGGCATTAAAAAAATGGTAGGAGATTTATTTTTTGGCTTGTATTCAGCAACAGCATGAGTTTGTAATGGCAGAGAAAACTGTTTAAGAAAACTATTTGCTATCACTATAGGGTATTCAATTGTAATATCATTTTGTGCTTTAATTGATATGTCTTGTAAAGAGTTTTTTTGTTGGTTTCTGTATTAAAAATGTTCCACATTGTTTTATTTTTATTTTTTGAATTAATTATTTTGTTATCATTAATGCTTTTTTTGTGTTCTGAGACGAATTTCTTATAGTGTTTTCTCTCATTCTTATACCTATTAAAATCAACCTCTAACCCTGAAATCTTATAGTTTACATATAGATCCTTTATGAAGCTAGCATATTCTTTCACTTCTTTACTCACCCAATCAGTAGATTTTATTCTACTTGAACAAATTGGAAAAGCCATGCAAAAATAATATGAAATTACTTGTTCAAATGCAGAGTACTTTTCCTGTACCCCCTGAACATTATAAATGTTTTCCCATGATTCATTTTGTAAGAAAAATTTAAACTGAAGGACATTATTGTCAGTAAAAAATCTCTTTTGAACAAATTTGTTAGGTATGATCTCTGGTATAGCAATTTTAACAATCTGCCCACAGTGATCAGATAGGTCTGTCAAGTAAGAATGAAAGAAAATGTCATTGTTAGGAACATTTGTGAATACATTATCAATCTGAGTATTTGACAGTAGCCCAGATCTTGTGGTACCTGTAACAATTGAAAACAGGCCATAGCTCGACATTAGATTTGAGATGCAATTTGCCCTTGCATTATCCGTTGCAAAATTTATGTTGAAGTCACCCCCAATGATAAAATATCTATTTGCTCGATAAAGTTCCTCTAGCAGATCAGATATTATACAAAAGAACAAATCAAAATCCCCATTAGGTGGTCTATAAAGACTAATTGCTATATGCAAATTATCATGTTTTACTTCAGCAACACAAAATTCACAGTGTCTCTCAATAGGGAGAGTTTTTGTAGAGAGGACATTCATGTTAATTAATTTTTTTGCAAAAATAGCTGTTCCACCACCCTTACCTGTTGACCTAGAAAAGTGACATATAAAGTTGAATCCTGTAAAATGTACCTCAGTTACATCTGTATTTTGCATCCAATGCTCAGACACCAAGAAAATATGAGGTTTTACATCAGATAACATAACAGATAATGGTAGGACTTTATTATTGATACTTCTAACATTTAAATGTAAAATTGTGAGCTCCGTGTTATTTGGGTAATGTTTTATTTTGTTGCAATTATCAACTATCAAAGATTTGGAAGTACTCGCTATTAAGATGTGACTCTTTGTTGGTTCAAGCGTTTTTCTAAAAAATTGCGCCTTAAAGAAAAATCAAATCTTTGGAAACCTACCCCTGCGGGCCAGAATGATTCCCCATAAACGACATCTTTTGAGTCAGGGTTGACACCAACCATAAAAGAATTAAACCTGGCATTTTCGTTTTTGGTTTGACATTTTTTTACTTCAATGTCCTCAAGTTTTAAATTAGCTTTCGTAGAAACATAAGTCTTGACTACTTTTTCAGTTATTGTGCTTTTTACCTTTGTCACGAACAACCAAATTTTCTTCTTCAGGTTGGGCACTTTCTCAGGCTCAAAATCACCAAAGTCATTATTCGTACCAACTCTTCTCTCCTGTTTCTTCCGTTTCAAAAAAGCATTCCAATTTTTTGATGCATCATGTTTTTGTTGTTGTTGCTATTCCTCTGTGGCACCTCCCGGAGGAGGCCCCACCTCTACGCTGGTCACTGAATAAGGAGCGGCCAGCGGCGATCCCACCATGGCAGAACCGGCAGCCTCCTCAGAGGCCCCCACGTCCACGTCCATGGCGAGCTCACCCTCGGGGCCCTCCTCCGGAGAGCTCCCGTCTGGAGCCGCTGACCCCTCCTCAGATCTCGACCCCGGTGCGGCCAAGGTTACCCTTACCTGCACCGCCAAGCAGAAGAGGAGAGAGCCCCTGGACGCGATGGTATCAGCGGACCTGTCGTCCACCCCCATCACAATCCTGGAGCCCTTCTCCTCCGTCGTCCTCTTCCAAACTCTCCACAGTCGGCAGTCCAAACCATTCTGGACCTCCAGGCAGCGGACTATTGCCTCATCAGACACGTCCGCCGCCAGCCCAGGAATCCAGACCGCCGCCCTCCTAAGCCTCAACCCTTGCGGGTCCACCTCGACCAGGTTCGCGACTCCCCAGGGCCTGACGTTAATCAGTTCCCTGCGAATCCACCCCCTGGATTCCTCGTCATCCGCGACGATCAGGATATAGCCCCGCCACACCCTGATCGTGCGAATTCTCGGGGGAGATACATCTCCCCTCATAATGCTGAGGCTTACCCATCGATTGAGGGTCCCGATGAACCTCAGCACGTCCTCGGGAGACAGGTTTGTTTCCTGCCCCCGAAGACCCACCAGGATCCTCGGTCCCCCCGCTGTGGCCGCCTGAGCGTATGACTGCGGGGCCCCTTGTGTGGAGCCACTCACAGTGGTACTTTCTTTCGCGAGTTCCTCTCTTTTGGTACCCGCCTTCTGCCGGGCTTGCCCAGGTGCCTTCGGATTGGCCCCTGAGCCGACCTTCCTTTTCCTCTTCCCGCTCGCCGTTTCCGGAGTGCCCCCTACGGAGCCTTCCGTTGACGGCGTGCCAGGTTGAGTCTGCGCCGAGGACGAGCTCTCTGTCAGTCCAGCCGCCAGGAGCCTCTTCCTCTTCGCCTTCTTTTTCTGAGCCCCGCTTCTGTTTTTGGAGCGGGACCCCATTCCACTGGCTGAGGGCCCAGCCGTGGCCGAGCCCGAGCCCATGCCCCCTTCGCTGCTAGCAGGGGTAGCGGTCGGTCCCCTTGAGGAGCCCGGTTGCTCCCCCGCCTCACAGGGGGGCATTTCTTTAGATAGGGTACCCTTTTCGGATCCCCCATCTTCTTTTTGATTTTTATTTATTTCTGAGTCCATAATAGATCCCACTGTAACAATTTAAGTTCCTGATGTTTTTTGGAAATATTCTAAGTTGCCGGATAGGTCGCGAGTTTATTTTATTGGTTAGTAAGGATTTTTTCTTGGGCGCCAGAAATTCCTCAACTCTCAAAGAACTGTCAAGTATCACCAATAAAAGCTTAAAAGCTAACAAAAATCACTTGATAGACGTTGAGAACTGCAGAATCTCATTCTCGCCGGAAATAAAAAATGTTCTTAAAAACAAATTTACAATAATTTTATTTCAATAAATATTATTAAAATTAACAATCCAAATTATAACTTTGTTGAACAGAGTTGAAGAATTAAATTGATGTTAGAAAAAAAAAAAACAATTAAAATATTAATTTTTGAAATTAGTCAAAACCAAAAAAAATTCTGATCCAGCAGTGATTTTTACGTTTGCAAATAAAATACTTAGCTTAGACGCTCAACCCTGGTTGGACACACTTCTCTTCACCTCGTTCCCTTTTTCTCCAATTGCCTGTTATTTGTTAGGTCTATATGAGTAAGGATAACATCAGAGGGCATAAACGTCTTATAGAGCTGATACGTCTAATGCTGCAATGGTACACTCGGTTGATGCTTGATTATCAATCCAAGCTCTTTGACCAATTTCCGTGAAAATATGCAAACAGAAAAAAAAACTTGTTTTAGACCAGAATGTTGGTTGATATTAAGCAAAAAAATGAACAATAATGAACAGTAATTGAAACAATCTCATCAAAATATTTCAAACTCTTTTACTTAAAAATTAAATCTACGATCAAAAATTACAAGATTTGTAAATGAAGAATTAAACTATGATTAAAAGAAAAAAACAAGATTCGTCAATGAATCTGATAAAACTATGTTGCAAATTACAAGATCATTAATGAATGATTAAACTATGTTTAAAGATACAAGATTCGTCAATGAATCTGATAACACTATGTTCCAAAATACAAGATCATTAATGAATGATTAAACTATGTTTAAAAATACAAGATTCGTCAATGAATCTGATACTCAAGGCTACTTCAAAAAAAATAATGATTAAATTTAACTTAAGCACACTTTTAAATAAGTGCCAAATAAATGAAAAGTCCCCAAAAAAGTTTATTTAAAAGAAAGGTTCTAAAAAATAAGCTAAATACTAGTCAAAAATTGATAGAAATATGATTACTTCAAAATTACAAATTAATAAATATGCAAATTCTTCCTAAGTCAAATTTATGCGATAAGAAAACTGTAGGTGCTATGATCACAATACAATTTGATCGACATTTCACATTATGTCACCGTTCTCCCATTTCATTCGTCAAAGTGAGCATTACGAGCCGCAAGCAAAAATGAATCGAGCAAATTTAGCTACGAGTTTAGCAAGGAGCTAAGTTTACAAAGATGAAAGTTATAAATTTACCGTCGACTGTCGGTAGAGAGAAGAAATAAAAATCCAAGGTGAGTTCTCAAAGAAATTCAATAATATATTTCATGAATTAGAAATAACAAAAGAGACAACTCACCTTAGACTTTCAGAAAATGGGATATCCTATTCTCTCCACTGGCAGTAAACTCAAGGTCTATTGGCTATTGGCTACCCATCCGGTTCTTTCCAAAATTTGGCAAAGCCTTTGTTAATAAATTAACCTTGAAAGTGGTGGATTGGAGCCAGGAATTAGCTAAAAACATAAAAGACCAACAGAAATCGGTAATAACGTTAGGTTAGCAAAAAATTCTCCTTGCCAACTCGAACTACGCAGTTAAATCTTCCTGTAAAAGTTAACGAAATTTACGATAAATATAATAAAATGGGTTGAGTAGAGGGTCCACTAAGATCATTTATCCAACAATACTCTACAAAAAGCCCAAGATGGCCCGGAACAATGATGAATACGATTTCTAAATCTAGATTAGAAATCTATCATAAATTAAAGTATTGTCGTCTAAATCATTGATTGAAAATCCCTCTAGAACCTGAAAATTGTCTTTAAGACACTCCTAAAACAAAAGAAATTAATTTGTTCAGTTAAAAGCGGAATGTGCAAAAAAAAACCAAATCACATTCGACCAAAAATAAAAATGGTTCTCACCTTGACGACGTGAAATTGGAGACCCAAGAAACGTTCGCCGTTCGATTTTAGAACCGATCCAAATCGCATTCAAAGGAGTAGGTGGGAGACTATCAATTCAAATCACGATATTACTATCGCCCTCTATTCAAAGGCCAGTATAATAAAAATATTTTTATAGAAAACGACGTAAAACTAACACGCCTATAATTCTAATGATAGCTCCACCTATGTACAAAAGATCTAACTTCTAGCGAAATCCTACCTAGGTACCGAAACCAAATCGCATGTATATTTGCATAAAAATCACTTTGCAATATAAAAATCTTAAAACCTGAAAAACCATGTAACGAATTATTTCGTTACACCACGAGTATGGGGGAAATAAAAAGTCACCAGCCAAGGAGCCCCCACTTGGCCAGAAGGCATAGATAAAACGGGGTGTGCCCGGTGCCCCGAGTTTTGTCGGCTATCGGCTGAATACACCCTCAGCCATCCATCCCTTCGGCGCCGACAGAAACCTTGGGATTGGGGGGATTTTTATGGTGGTCCCCATCCACTTGGCCCAGGCGATTAAGCCAAGGCCCCCGTGCCCCCCAGCCCGCTACCTCGTCGAGGGTCATTGCGAGCCAGGCGGTTTACGGTATGTGTCGTGAGGTGGTCCGCGGCCGGGTGTTCGGGCGACATGTTGGGTGATTTATAACCCTCAGCCACCGTTATTCCCCGGCAGGCCAGGTGCACCTGATGGCACTCCTGGCCCCCTCCCATCCGCCGCCTGGAGACGCGCTCAGTAGGCACTCAACCCCTGAGCACAATTCCATTTTAACCAATTCGTCTCGCATTTTATTTCTTTCACCAGTCCGACATTATCGAAAACACTCGTTCTAAATATGCATTGCCAATTGGGACTGAAAAAATTATTGAAATAATTTTCGACACTCTCGGAAAATTACCGCACTTAAACAACTTTACCCATATTTCATCCATAGACAGAAGTGAAAAATCTTCTTCTTGAAGTTTTCTTAATGCCAGCGCCAGAGCAACAAAACGTTTAAAGCGGGGAATCACCAACCGAACGTCGCAGGACAATTATTTGCATTTAAAGATCCTTGACAGGCGTAGCCGACTATATCAAAATGGGCCTCTCCTATTGGTCAATTCATCTCGTATTACGATATGTCTTCGTGATGCAATCAATTTCTCACAGGAGCTCTCGTGGTGTAGAGGTTTAGATCGTTGGGTCTCACCTAGAAAACGCGGGTTCGAACCCCGTTGCTTTTTTTTTATTTTTTTTAACGATTATGCTTCTAAACAGCTTTTTTTCTTGATTTTGGGTATGTCTTGGGTTAGATTGGGTTAGCACCTGGTTAGTTTCCTTTTCTTGAGCCGCCGTAGCGAGCGAAGGGCCATGCGGATCGACCAATAGGAGAGGCCGATTTTGATATAGTCGGCTACGCCTGTAAAGGATCTTAAAATGCCAATTATTTCCAGTCGGTCGATTCGTTTGACGATCTTTCATAGCGATGTTGCCATGTTGCTAAGACGGTCAAACCATCAATATTATTGGAATGGTATTATCGGCGAACGAAAACCGGAGATTTATCTGAAAAACCGGAGAACGGAGAACCGCTATGAAAATCCGGAGACTCCGGGTGAAAACCGGAGAGGTGGTCACCCTGCTTCTAAGGCATAGTGGGATCGCCACTATCCTTGTCTTTTAATCCTTATTACTATTCACCATCACATTACAAATGCAACAATAATTTTAGGCAAATCTATTTGCTAAACTCTATATGGTATGACAAAAATAAATAATAAAATATTCAAATGAATCAACAGTTGAAGCAGTAGATCAATTCAATTCAACAAAATCATAAGTGTACTATCATCATGACATTACAAATGCAACAATTATTTTAGGCAAATCTATTACCTACCTCGTTTTGTATTTGCTAAACTTTATATTGTATAGCAGTCATTTAAACAAATAATAAAATATTCAAATGAATCAACAACAATTCAATTCAACAAAAGCATAAGTGTGCTATTCACCATGACATTACAAATGCCACAATTATTTTAGGCAAATCTATTACATCAGTTTTGTATTAGATGCAATACCCTCTATAATTTGTAATATTCATTCTCATTTAAGTTAAAATACGAGAACCGTCAAAACTATAATTCTAAACAACTTACATCAGCCCTAAACGTTTTAATAATATCCTCAGACTTCAACGGTTTCATTGGCTCGTAGTCAGGATATTCCTCGAACTACAATTCGAAGGTGTTTAGAAAAAGAGAAATATCATCCGTATAAGGCATGCCTTGTTCAAGAGCTATTGGAAGACGATTATGATAGGCGTTTGGAATTTTGTGAGGAAATGATGAGCCGGTGTGACGACAACAATGACTTTCCACTGGATATAAAATTTTTTTGGATAAGGCTACGTTCTATTTAAATAGAGTGGTTAAGGGGCACAATTATCGCTTTTGGTCTCAGGAAAATCCACACTGGATATCAAGAGCGCATACGCAGTGTCCTCAAAGAGTTAATGTATGGGCAAGTATTATCAACAATAGAATTTTGGGTCCATTTTTTTTTCTGAAGAAAACTTAGGGCCGAACGCTACCTAGACTTTCTAACATTCGAACTGATACCTGCGGTAGCTCAGATTTTTCCTCATAGAATAGATCTAGATGATGAAAGAATTTGGTTCCAACAAGATGGCGCTCCTCCACATTTTGCTATTAATGTTCGCAGGTACTTCGATCAAATGTTTCCAAATGGTTGGATTGAGAGACGCGGTACAATTGAATGGCCGCCAAGATCCCCCGATTTGGCATTCCTAGATTACTTTCTTTGGGACATTTGAAGAGAAGAGTTTAACAAGATAGACCGGACAATATTGAAGATCTAAAGCACTAAAGCACAATACGTAATGTGTTTTTAACTTTGCCTTTCCTTTCTGAACAGTATTTCCTACTAATGAATCTTATTTATGTATATTTCGTCCGAGTGAAGGAATTATTTTGTTGTAAATCCGATGTCTGTATTAGTTCGTTACGTCCCTGGGCAATGTATACCTACCGTTCTGCGTAAATATTTGCCCCTACGGGAAGACGGGCTGTTATT
>JAEQML010070192.1:0-16969 GCA_016904865.1 Pissodes strobi | reverse complement strand
GTCTAGAAGAAAAGTCATATAAAGAATTTTATAAAAGTGGAAACGATTTTTCTTATTATTGTAAAATTTGTATCGGAAAAATGTACCTCTCTAATCAAAAATAAAAATTATTTTAATTTTAGAATTCCTTTATAAAAAATAATTTTTATAAAGAGACTAAAAATTGGAAGTTTCAAAAATCAATTTTAGAAAAAAATTTTCCTTATAATTAAAAGATGACATCACGACATTGTTACACTTGTAATAAAGATATATTACAAAGAAGCTGGGCCAGACATATTAATAGTTTACAACATGAAAATAAGATAAAAATATATTGTAGTGATTGTGAAAACGATATTTCAAAAAAATTATGGACCAGACATTTATCAACTCAATCACATATTAGAAATGTTAATAGAAATGAAAGGAGTTTTAATTCAACACCAAGAAGAAATATGCGACAAAAATACTGTGACGTTTGTATAAAAAATGTACAAGAATCAAATTTTGGAAAGCATATTAAATCTAAAATACATAATATAAATACAGTAAATAATTTTGATGATAGTATATTTGAGAAACCAAAAGAATGAATTATACCAAGTGAAAAAGAAACAGCTTTTAAATCTAGATTACAAACTTTTTATATTAAAAATGAAGATGATATTGATCCTTTAAAGTTTTTAGAAAATAATCGAAATCGTGTATTGGGTAAAATTAAAAATAAATTGAAGAAATATAATATTATAACAAATTTATATCTTACTGCAACATATAAAAGAGGTCAATTCTGAAACAAATGTTTTTAATTTTAAAACAGTAAATGAAATTATAACAAGATCAACAAACTTAAATGAGTACTATTCGAATGCTTCTAACAAAATAATAAGAGAAATGGGAGAATTTGAAGCTAAAGGATCAAATTGGCAATTAAATAGAATTGAGGTACTAGAACTTAGAATTAATTCGTATATACCATTATCTGGTTCATCTTATATAGAACTTCCATCACAAATTGCTAATAAAAAAGCTTGCATAAATGTTAAAAATGATGATAATAAATGCTTTCTTTGGCCAATTTTATCAGCTTTGCATACGCCACAAAAAGATCCACAAAGAGTTTCAAAATATAGTGAATATGCTCATGAGTTTGATAATGAATTTGAAGATATTGAATTTCCTGTAAAAATAAAAGATATTGAAAAATTTTAAAAAAGAGTTGATTTTTCTATAAATGTATATTGCTATGAAAATTTTAATATTTGTCCATTAAAAATTACAAAACAAAAAGAAATACATATTGACTTATTATTTTTAACAAATGATGAAACTAATCAGTATTGTTGGATAAAAGATTTATGGAAATTGGTTGGTTCTAATATTACAAAAGACGGTCACAAAAGAGTTTTGGGTAGAAGATGTTTAAATCATTTTCAAAATGATGAAAAACTAAATGAACATAAAATATATTGTAATATAAATAAAGCAACAAAATTACTTTACCACCAAGATATAATAACACAATTGAATTTATGAATTATACTCGATCTCTAAAAGTTCCATTTGTAATTTACGCCGATTTCGAATGTCTTTTGCAAAAAATTAATACATGTCAACCTAATCATGATAAATCTTATACAACTCAATATGAAAAACATTCACCTAATAATTTTTCATATTATGTTAAATATCAAAATAGAAATTATAAAGATCCAGTTGTTTATAATGGTAATGACGCTGTCAAAGTGTTTCGTCAAAAATTAACACAAGAAGCAATACAAGTTGATAAACTTTATGAAAGAAATTTAGAATTTCAGCTATCTAAAAATGAGAAAATATATATAACAACTCACAATTATGTCATATTTGTGAACGAAATTTAAATGAAATACCCCCAACCATTGAAAGAAGAATTAGAATTTTAGAAAAAACGATTCAGTATTTTCAAAATAGCGAAGTAAATACAGAAGCATATCAAAATGATTTAGAGAAAATATTGAATAATTTGGATTTACATAAAAGAAAAGTTGCTGATCACTTAACAGGAAAATTCAGAAATGCAGCTCATTCGGATTGTAACTTAAGATATCAAAATCCAAAATTTATTCCAGTCTTCTTTCATAATCTAGCTGGTTACGATTTACATTTATTTGTAAAAGAACTTGGTGGAAATATAAAATTAATTCCAAAAACTGATGAAAATTACATTTCATTATCAAAAATAGTTGAATATGAAACAGGACATACTGATCAAAATAATAAACCAATATTGAAGAAAATAGAATTAAGATTTATTGATTCATATAAATTTTTATCAAGTAGTATAGAAAAATTAGCGAATAATTTAACAAAAGATCAATTTAAAGAAATTAAAAAATATATACCTGAAGATTTAATTGATTTAGCAATTAGAAAAGGTGTTTATCCATATGAGTATATAGATTCAGAAGAGAAACTAAATGAAACAAAATTACAGTCAAAAAAGAAATTTTATAGTTAACTTAACAATGAGGATATTTCGGATAAAGAATATAAACATGCTCAAAATGTATGGAAAAGATTTAATATTAAAGATTTGAGAGAATATACTCAGTTATATAACAAAATAGATGTTTTATTATTAGCAGATATTGTAGAAAACTTTACAGATATTTCATTAAAAACATATAAGTTAGACCCAGCTTGGTATTTTAGTTTACCTGGATATGCTTGGGATGTTATGTTGAGAAAAACTAAACAAAAGCCAGAATTATTAACAGATTATGATATGTTATTGATGGTTGAATAGGGAATTAGGGGCGGAATTTCACAATGTTATAATAGATATGCAAATGTTAATAATAAATATATGAAATCATATAATAAAGAATCGGAATATATTTGTTATTTGGACGCAAATAATGAATATGGATGGAGCATGTGTAAATATTTGCCATAAAAAGGTTTTAGATGGGAAAACATTGAAAATATAGATTGGAAAAGAAAAATATTGAATACGTGGGATGATTCTGATGTTGGATATATTTTAGAAGTTGATTTAAAATATCCAAAAAAATTACATGATTATCATTCAGATTTTCCATTAGCTCCAGAAAATATTATAGATGAAAATAAATTACCAAAATTGATGACTACATTATATGACAAAAAGAAATATGTTATTCATTACATGACATTAAAGAAATATCTAAAATTAGGATTATAATTAGAAAACGTACATAGAGTTATTTCATTCAAACAATCTGATTGGTTAAAACCATACATTGAGTTAAATACAAATTTAAGAATGAATGCTAAAAATGATTTTGAGAAAGAATTTTTTAAATTAATGAATAATGCAGTATTTGGTAAAACAATGGAGAATTTAAGAAATAGAGTTGATATAAAATTATGTACAAGTGGTAGACAATTTGAAAAACTAGTTGCAAAACCAAATTCTAAAGATAGAAAAGTATTTTCTGAAGATTTAGTTGCAGTACATATGGAAAAAATAAAAACATATTTTAATAAACCAATATATATTGGAATGAGCATATTATATACTTCAAAAATATGTTTATATGGATTTTATTATGATGTTTTAAAAAAGAAATATAATGATAAAGTTAAACTTTTATATGAAGATACAGATTCAGTAATCTGTTCAGTTAAAACTGAAGACTTTTATAAATATATGAAAGATTTCATAAATGAACTTGATACATCTGATTATCTAGAAAATAATATTTATAACCTACCAAGAGTAAATAAAAAAGTTTTAGGTAAATTTAAAGGTGGAAAGATTATTAAAGAATTTGTTGGATTAAGATCAAAATTATATGCAATAAAACCTGATGATGATAACATAATAAAGAAAGCTAAAGGTATTAAAAAATGTGTTGTTAAAAAAGAAATAGTATTTGATGATTTTACAAATTGTTTAAAAAATAAAATACCAATCTATAAAAAACAAATCTTAATTAGAAGCAATAAACATGATATATGTACTATAGAAATGAATAAAAAAGCCTTAAGTGCATATGATGATAAAAGATATATTTTAGAAGATGGGATTCATACATTAGCTTGGGGACATTATAAAATAAATATTGAAAGAGATAATTTTATAAATCATTTGAAACAAAATAAAAAAGGTTATGAAAACTGGGAAAAGCGTTTATAAATTTATTTATACTCGATATTATCAATATTATAAAAAATTATTCAGATTTTATAAAAGACGTTTTATTAGTTCCACAAATTTTACATTTTGATTTCAAAAGTTTTTTTATTATTTTTAGTTTTCTCAATATAAGGATTAACATTATCAATTTTCTTTTTACATTTGACACAATATGATTTCGTTTCCATTTAGTATAAAAAAATAAATATATTATTTAATTATTTCTTAATTCCATAATCTGATAAATTAATCTCTCTTGTGTTATTATTTAATTTCCAAAATAACTGTTATATCTGCTCCACCAAAATCAATTAATTCATTATCTTGATCAAAAAACCTTAACTTCTATTTTATTTAGGGAGCTATGTTGAACAGGAAAATAAAGTATATTTGAAGGTTCATGAATTATTGGTTGTTTAAATTGTGAATTTATTTTAAATATAGATATAATGTCTGAATCTTTATGACCCATCATTCCATCAGCTAAATTACAATGAACGTTTATAGTTTCTACAGGATATAATTTTCTTGGTCGATCTAAAACTTCATTTGATAAATTAAATGTATTAGGGCCTTCGTTATATTTTAAATTATTAATAACTTTTTTAAGATTATCAAATGTATATTGTCCTGGTGGAACGGTAATATTTCCAATTTTATTATTTTTTTCATTGAAATTTGGAATTAAATATGTACTATAATATCCTAAAAGACCAATTTTAACGTTATCATTTAAAAGATGATGTTCAAAATGAAAGTATAATTTAGATTTGTTACTTGTTAGTTTTATAATCATTTAATACTAAAAATTATTAGTATTAAATGGATATTCTTGGTAGAGTTGAATGTTGTTACAAACAGACTAAAGTTAATGAAAAAATTGATATGTTAAAAAATGAATCTAAAAATGAGTTTGATAATTATAAAAAAGAATTACAAACTATTATTACAATGAACTTAAAACATTACGATGAGAAATTAAAAAATGAATCTAAAAACGAATTGGATAATTATAAAAAAGAAATACAAACTATTATTACAATGAGTTTAAAACATTACAATGAGAGATTGAAAAATGAATCTAAAAATGAGTTGGATAATTATAAAAAAGAATTACAAACTATTATTACAATGAACTTAAAGCATTACGATGAGAAATTAAAAAATGAATCTAAAAACGAGTTGGATAATTATAAAAAAGAAATACAAACTATTATTACAATGAATTTAAAACATTACGATGAGAAATTAAAAAATGAATCTGAAAACGAATTGGATAATTATAAAAAAGAAATACAAACTATTATTACAATGAATTTAAAACATTACGATGAGAGATTAAAAAATTTGGAAGATAAATTAAATGAATTTAATATTACCCCAACCTATATTTCTATAAATAATAGAAGAATTGTTAGTGCTAAGGATGCTGAAGATGGTGGGGATCTTGTAACGAAATCACAATTAGAGAAAGCTATTAATCAAAAACCAAAACGTTCGATTGATGATTCTTTAGTGGATAAAAATAAACAAATTGAAGAAAAGTTAAGCGCTTTTACTATTACACCAAAATATGTTTCCATAAATAACAGGAGAATTTCTCACGTAAAATGGAGTAAAGATAAACAGGATATTGTTATCGCAAAACAAATAAATTTATTAACTGATCATTTTGATAACAAATTTGAACAATTTAGGAATGATCTTGATAAATTGAATAAAAACAATTAAGGAATGATCTAGATAAATCAAATAAAGACAATATATAAAGTTAACTACATATAAATGGAAGAATATCTGGAAAAGAAATTATTTGTCTTTCGAAAAAGTTATAATTTTTATTATCAATTAGGTATCATAATATTAATTACAAAAGCATTATTATTTACCTTTATTTTTATTGTCTCTTGTATCAGCGGTAATAGAAGTGGTGGAAAAATCTATTAAACAAAACGAAAGAATCGTAGAATACAGATTAACTTATAAATTTTATAATAATATGTTAAATCTTTTTAAAGCAAATCAAATTACAAATGAGGAAGTTCGTTTAAGAGAAAATAATTTTATAGAGAATATTCAATTTTTTCCAAGAGAAAAGTATATAAAACTAATTAAATCAAATGGTTATAGTTTTATCTGTAATAAATTAATAAAACATATTCAATCACTCCTTTTAAATGTGAAGATAAACAATCTAATTCATTATTTCCATTACCTCTAAGATGTTTACTTCTTGGAAAATCAGGATCAGGAAAAACAACAATATTATGGAATATGATAACAAAATATTGGATACCTTATGAAAATTTATATATTTTTACTAAATCCATAGATCAATCAATTTATAATAATTTACAAGAAATTTCTAAGATTTGAATGACATAGAATCTTATTTTTTTGATAATTGTGATGACATAATTTCTGTAGACGAATGTAAGCCAAATAGTTTAGTAGTTTTTGATGATTGTGTTTTAGAAAAGCAATCGACTATTAAAGAATATTTTGTTAGATCAAGACTAAAAAATATTTCTTGTATTTACATTAGTCAATGTTATAGTTTAGTTGATTTACAAGTCATACGAACAAACCTAAATTTTTTAATTATGTTTGAACAAAGTTCTCATTATGTTAAAAAAATATGGGAGGATCTTATTGAGAGCGATAAAACACTAGAAGAATTTAAAGTATTTTGTCATAAATGTTGGAGACATAAACATGGATTTGCATCGATTGATTTAAAAAATAGACGGTATTTTAATTCATTAAATGTCTAACGTGACGTATTTCATGTTCAACGTGACATGTTTTAATTAAAAAAATCCTAATATATCGATGTTGTCAAAATTCGAAAGAATTTGAAAAAAATATCCTAATAAATGGATGTTTCAAAATTCGAAAGAATTTGAAGAAAGAAATTTCTAAAGTTAAAAAATTAAAAAAAGATTTACAAGAAACATTTTCAGATCAAAAAATTCCTGATAATGTTTTGGAAAAAATAGTTGAAAAAGATGTTGTTGAAAATAAGGACTCAAAAAAAAAGAGAATGGACTAATGAGGAACTACAAAAATTAAAAAAGATTAAAAAAGAGATGAATATTAAATTTTAAAAATCAATGATAAATTAAATTTCAGGTGAAGAAGATGGACAAAAAGAATTTAAACCAATTAAAATGCATTGAAAAAAGTTGAATCAGCAGTTAAAGAAGGTCAAGAAAAAATTGATCAAGATATTAAAACAAAGTAGATAATTTATCTTGAAAAACTATTAATCAGTCTCAAGAAACAGGAACTCAAACTCCTCCTGTTGTTAGTTTTGGAGAGATAGCTTCTGAATTTTTGCATAGACAATTTGAAAAATCTTTTGGTATATACTATGACAAAAATAAGAAAAGTTACAAGATAGGAAGAGAAAATATAAAAATTAAAGATAATGATATATTCATAAATGGTAAATGGATAACTGGAACAAGAGGTTTATGGGATTTAATAACTTCTCCGAGTTCAATTCCACCTTCAAAAAATAATTATACAGATGAAGATTTAAAAACAAATTGGAATATTTTAATTGAAACTGAAGCAATTTGTCAAAATAATGATAAAAGTAAAGCAAAACCAAAATGAAGTTCAGGATTAAAATATCAAATTTTAATAAAACCATTATGGAATAAAATTAAATTTATACCAAGATCTTCTTCTGTTGGTACAATCAATCCAAGAATTTCTAAAATTCAAAGTGAAGATACTCCTGAAAGATCTTTAGATTGGGATCATGGATATGTTGATCCTTATTCACCACTTTTTACACCAAAAAAAGGAGAGGGAATAAAAAAATACACAGAAAATCCTATAGAATTTAAATACATTGAGAATTTAAATGAGTTATTAAAAAGATTATATTTTATTGCTGCTGAAGAACAAGCAGGTAATAATAATTTTTATAATGAAAAGTTAGGAATATTACATTTCTTTACAAAGGAATTAGAAAAACTTTTAGATTCAAAAATTGGAACAGAAATTTTAATGTCTTTTGTGTCTAGATTACCAAAAAGAGTTGTTGGTTCTGGATTAATAAATGATTTTATAAATAAATTACCATTTGAAATGCATATACCAGGATATAATTACTTAGGTCCTGGAACAAAATTAGATGAAAGATTAGCGAGAGGAGATAAACCAATAAATAAATTAGATGAAGCTGGTAAAGGACATGATATATTTTATAAACATCATAAAGATACAAAATCTAGACATAAAGCGGATGAAGTTTTAGAAAATAAATCATGGGATAGAGTTTTATCAAATGATGCTAATTTGGGAGAAAAAAACAACTGCTTGGTTAACTACAAATGCAATGTAATTAAAAGGACATCTAGGAATGGGTTTACAATAAATTTTTATATATTAAATGGGGTATAAAATTTAATCTTTCAGAAAATCATAAAAATAAAATTAAGACAGGTTATAAAAAGAAAGTACCAGTTACTCTTCAATTAAAATCAGATCAGTTCTCAAATGGAAATGATAAAATTCTTTTAACTCAAAGACAAATCAATAAAATTGAAAAATGTGAAAAAGATAATAAAAGTTGTAGAATTACTTTAACACATGATCAACTTAAAAAAAATCATTCTGGAAGATTTTTACCTCTAATTTTTGCTGGACTTGGTGCTTTGGGAGCTTTAGTTTCTGGTGCAAGTGCGATAACAAATACAGTTATTAACAAAAAAGCTAAAGATAAAGAGTTAGAAGAACAAACTAGACATAATAAAGTTATTGAAGGAAAAGGATTAAAAAAAAGAAAAAATAATTCCATTAACTAATTTTGATATTATAAAATTGGGTAAAAATATTACACATTTTAGAGGATGCTTTATGAAAGATGAGTTACCTCTAATAATACCTACCTATATATAATGAATCGGGGATACTAAATTTGGAAAATTCTTATCAAAATGGCTCTCATTGGGTTTGTTGGTTTAAAGAGGGAGATTTTGAATTTTATTTTGATTCTTATGGAGATGCTAATCCACCTAAAGAACTTGTAAAATATTTGGGAAAAGATAATCTTTACGATAATGAAAATAGGATTCAAAATTATAATGACCCACCTGTTTGTGGTCATTTGTGTTTAAAATTTTTAAAAAGTATGAATAAACTTGACTAAACAAAATAATTGAAAATTGAAAAATGTAATTAATTTTTTTTCTAAATAAATGGAAAATGTTTTTGAGAAATATTCAGACTCCATTGTGAGATCCGAGTATCATAATTATTTACCACTTTCCAAGTTAAATCTTAATAATGTTAATAAAAAACAACTTTCAAAATTGATGAAGGAGATGGATTTTTAAACATTAGACACGCAAAGTATTATATTTATGGAAAATATTTACATGAAAATGGATCAAATTATGGAACTAATTCTAACGTCAAACTAATTGATAATTTTGTGGCTCATTTGTTCACACATATTGAAGTTGAAAAACATAATAAACTTTTGGATGAAATAGAATATCCTGGTCAAGCAAGTACTATAAAAGGTACTGTTAGTTTTGCTTTTGATAATAATGGACCCACAAATAGTTCAGGATTTCAATCTAGATTCACAGGAGGCGGTCATTTTCAAGCTGTAGGAAATTTATCTAATTTGTAAAGTTCAACTAACTAATGAACTAAAAACTCTATCTCAACAAAACCAATATAATTTTGTGTTTAAATATTGGCAATGTATCCAAGAGAAAAATATATCAGGCAAAACTTTAAACTTGGATATTACAAATAATTATCGAAATATTAGAAATTCTTTATTCGGAATGGTTGCTTTTCAAACAAATAGATTGGATAATCAAGATAAAGAAACAAGTGCATTTGATCATAGTCATGTTAGAAATGTATGGTTTGAAATTAATGGAAAAAGATATCCAGAAGAATTGGAAAATTTAGATTGGGATAATGAAAATTTTATAGTTGCTTATGATATGTATATGAATTATAAAAGAGTTTTTTTATAAAACACATTTGGAATTACCTTTAATATATTTGAATCCAGAACAGTTTAAAAATGCAAGACCTATTTATGTAATCGATCTATCCAGGCAACCAGAAAATATCTCAGAGTCTAGAAATAATATCATTTTACACGTTGATTTTGATAAAAATATTGACCCACCTATTGGTAACAATGAAGGTACAATTGCTTACATTTGTATGATTTCAGTTTCTGATTATTCATATGATGTTATAAATAACACAATAAAAGAAAATTATTAAAAAATCTTATTTGCTTGGACTATTATTGATTTTATTCTTAAATTGCTTTGAACATACAAGTAAATCTATCTATAAACACTTAATAAAACGTATCATTTATCGTTCATGTTTCCTGTTGCTCGAGTACAGGATGTTATAATGATAAACAAATGATGGCACTACAAACAATTTATCTTACCGATAAAGTACGACATTATTTAGCTTCAAATACAAGTTTTAAATTTATTTTAATTGGTAATAGGTTGGGAGACTACTTTAGAGAAGTATGATTTTGTTCGAGTGGCCATAGAACTTAATTGTACCTCTATTGTTGATCCTGATTTTACGACGTCATACTATCAAAACATTCCGCATTTTCTGCCTACTTTTCAACACTTGTAACGAGAGCGAACTAATATTACTAGTTATTGAATGACTAGCATTTATACGGAAGTCTCAGTACAGTTACCAGGTGGCAAACGTTACAAGAAAAGTAGGTTTAGAGACGACACACGGAATGTTTTTGACCTTTTTTTATGAAATGTTAGCCTTTTTTATGAAATTTTTGGGATATTTTCGTCGATTTTGAGGGAATTTTATTAAATTTTATATGAATTTTAGCTCAACTTTATTACATTTTATACGATTTAAAAAAAAATTGACTGCGCTTTTCTGGAGACCCAAATGCATAAATTACTCTAAATCTAGATGAAAGTTACTAACCACAGCTTTAGTGTTTTGGATTATTTTCGTTGATTTTGAGGGAATTTGATATGAATTTGATATGAATTTTAGTTCCATTTTATTACATTTTGTCCGATTTTAAAAAAAGTTTTAATGCGCTAGGAGTGGTAATTATTATACTACTTGTCTATATATTTCTACTGTGGAACCTGGAACCACCAGCGTGGAAGCGGAAAGTGATTCGGAAAAACCACTTAGCACTTCCCAGTTCTGGTGAGGTGGTCTTTCACCGGACGGGCCGCATCCACTGAAAGCATCGGCCTCAGACTCATCATTTTTTCCAAGGCTGGTGCTAGGTCCATTCCAACCAGCCTTCTCTCTGTATGTGGATGATGTTTTTGCGATTTTCGGCATAAAAACTGCTAATATTGAAGGTTTTGAAACAAAACTAAACAACCGTTTCCCCACCATTAAATTTACTTGAGTCCAGAACAAATATTAGAAAAAGTACTGCCACTAACCGATATATTCCTAATGACTCCTTCCACTGCGACCAACACAAAATGGCTAGCTTTAATTTTTTAGGACACTGTATGGTTAATTTAGTAGTATAGCGAAAGTTAATGGTTATAATATTAACTTGATAAATAGACTAATTAATATGCATGTCTTTAGAAGGACCCTTGGTGATTCCACTTCTTTCCTTAATCAGGATGATAATACAAAATATGTCTCGATACCATATAATCCTCCGTATACTAAAGGACTCCAAGAAGTTTTTAAGGAAGTAGGTTTAAAATACCAAGTATGCCAAACCCAGTTTAACATTAAGAAATTATTAGGTGATCCAAATGACAAAATTGGAATATTGGAAAAAGGTGAAATTTATGAAATTGGATGCATGTATTGTAACCAAAAATATGTTGGGCGAACTAGAAAATGTATACCAACGAGATTCAAAGGACACATAGCACATTTAAAGTATGATAGAACAGAAAAATCATGTGTTGCCGAGCATGCTTTTGATAATAATCATAGAATAACAATTAAAAATTTAAAATAAATTCATAATATAACTTATTGGAGATTACTACACGCATACGAAATAATGGAAATTATTAAATGTAAGAATAGATTAAATAGAGATAGAGGATCTGTTCCGTGTAGTCTATTGAATTGGTTGATCAAGCGTGACTAGTGGGATTCCAAGATTGGTTCTTTTTGGTTCCACTTGATTAAGAAAACAGATAGTATAAAATGGAGTTAGGTAGATTTTAAATTTAGTTTTAATCATCTTCTGACGATACTAACATGTTTAGAGAAAGTGCAAAAATTCTGTTTCGGTATTGTGGATGTCTGTTTTAGTTTAGACCAAATTTCGATGTTACCTCTGCCTGACATGTTGCTGTCTAACTCTTCCATTACTCCTTAGGCATCTTAATGGGGGGTTATTAAACTTTCAAATGTTCTTTTGATAATATAATTTTATTTATTTTTGTTAAAGTGATAATTGTAATATATTGTTTTTTGGCAGTATTGCATTGGCTATATAGCTTTGAATACTGTTTCCTTAATTTAAATAGTTTTTGAGAGCTATTTTTTTATTTCTAGATTGATTCAAGATTTTCTGATCCTCCCTAATTGATATTTTAAAATGAAAATGTGCGTACAAGTGATACGAAAATGTTTCGCGAGAGGGTTTGAAAGTCATATCTCTATTATTTACCTTAAAAGCATCTAACCATCTTTCATCTATTAAATTCCCATCATCATATTTATTTCCGATATAAAAAGGATATTACAAATAATAACAGCCTTTTCTAAAATATTTGTTCCTGATATTAAATTTTAATTGTACAGTAGTTCGAGGTGTAGCCCAGCCCAATGACTGAATGAACCTTGTTTAAAATATAATGCTCCCTGATCGGTTTTACATAAAATACGTGTCTATAGGAGTCCTTAATTATATCAACATTAAAATCTCCATTTTAGAATATTTTTCTATTAGATTTTAATTTTTCCTGAAAAGTTCTTTTTTCCGACATTTAAATAGTTTTTCTCTCAGAAATTTTCTATTAAACTGTAGTCTCATCTTTTCGACTCTCGAGACTTTTCGGTGCTAGAACGACCTAAACTGCATTTCGTTGTATAAAAATGCTGCTGGGTTTGCTGATAACTGACACCAGATGTCACTTAACTGTACTTTTATATATCGGACGTTCCATATGAATAGGACTGTTGCTCAAGCCCATTTTTAACTCAGTCGGTATTCGGGGCAAAAATAGATAGGCGCTTCTTAGTATACAATGCCTTTTTTAACTTGGGTCATAAGATTTTACGTGTTAAATTGTCAAACCCATATTAGAACTACTTCCACTGTATCGATACACCTAAAACTTGCTCAGATAAATGCCAACTATTTTGGCATTTGTGTACATATAAGGTGCATTAATATACATTTTTTATTAAAAAGTAATCGCATTCTATACTTATATCCGTAGATGTTTTAGAATACTTATTGACTTGACCTAATTTAGAAACCCAATAGTTATATATGCCTTTTTAATTTTAGATGTATCAATACAGTAAAAAAGGTAGTAATAAGGGGTAGAAAATTTAAAACGTAAAATCTTATGAGTGGAATTTAAAAAAGATTCGCTGATAGCAAAGTATTTTCAGCATGAGTAAATTTTTACTTATACTTAACTAAAATTAATAAAAACCTACAATAATAGGTAACTTTAATATATAATTAGGAAAACGATACAAATAGTTATATAAGATCTAAATCATATAGGAAACCATTTCCAATTTTCAAATATTACTTTCATTTTCCTTCAGTAAGTTTTTATCAAACATTATATTCCAATGGAAATAGTGCCTAAATTCCTTTTGAAGTGAAAATTTCTTTAGGCGCGTTTTGCGTTTTTTCCTGGGTATTGAATAAAGTAATACATCACACAGAGGTAGAGGGCTGAAATTTTCAAGGGATGTAGCCAGGACAAAAAGAAGATCCTGGTCGAAAACGGGACCCCCCTCGTTTAACCAGGGGTTGGGGGAGAAGGAAGAACTTAAATAATTAATTTCGGGAGAACGGGAAGAGGCACGGGGTCAAATTTTTTTATGGTAGGTGCGCCCCCTTAGACCATACGGGGGGACCGGGGCTCTAATTTTAGGGAGGATTTTGGGGGAAAAACCGTGTTCGCCTGTATCTCTGCAACGAAGGCTCGGATCAAAATTCTGACAAACGATGACCACGCTTGTTGAAGTTTTCACTTCTATGGTGTGGTCTTAAGCACACACATTTTTTTCCTTCATTTATCACCGGTAACCGCAGTTGATTTTTTAAAAATAATCATTTGCTAGAAAAACTTTATCAAATTTTCATTTCGTTTCAGTTTATTGGCCAATTCGGACTTGTATTATTTCTAGCCCTCTCGTTGGGATGGATCGGCGTTGCTATGGATATTCTAGCTGCAATTTTTATACGATTGCCTTTGTAATTATTTGCAAAGCTTCCTGGAGCTGTTGTTGGATATTTCCTTAATCGACGCACTGACATATTTAGTACTGCCCAAGAATTCATCAGCACTTAGTAATGTGATATTGCTTAAATTATTTTAAATGACTGGTTTTGCTTCCGTCTACCGCCGACTTGTCTGAATTCAATTTAGAAGTGGCTTTTTTCCAATGACCTGAACAGATTCAGGCAGGTTTAGTTTTTAGACTGATTTCAATGGATTAATAGTTTATTTTGAATCACCACATCTTGACCAATTGATAGTTTTGCGGTTGTAAAATTTTAAGAAATGTTTAAATTGGCTATTAAAAAAAATAGTTCTTTTGATTTTAGGAAATTGTGTTTGGACATTTTTGCTTTAAAATGGACTACTTTGTGCTAGGAATGTGAATGTGAAATGAAAAATAGCTTATTTTTTCTTTAGTTGCGTTTACGTGAGTTGTCTTTAAGCATGCTTTACATTGGATTGTACTTTTAAGTGAAATAGGAGCCGTTAGCCACAAATTAATACGATATTCTTTCTTAGGAAGTCATTTTCGTGAGTTTTTCAATAGACCAAAATTGAGAGAAAATTTTATAAATATGCGGCATAGAAATTAAAAAAGCTGTATTGATATAAAATTTGATATTTTCTAAATTAAACGATTCCACAAACCTAAGGAGAAGCGTCTCTTGGCAAAATCTGATACACAGTAGTAATTATATACGAAAAAGTTATTTATTTATGCCACTTGGCTGTATGTTTATTTGCCATTCAAATCTTTGGTTGATTAGTTTTTCTTCGAAGCTTTGAAAATAAACTTAAACAAAATATCATCTAATTTATTTTGTTTAATAAATAAAGAACATAAAAAAAATGTTTTTACCGTTTCCTATATTTCGAAATTTATTTGAGGGTCCGAAAATATATTCGTGTGTAACTTTATTGTTTCACTACAATGATTGTTAGATCAAGCGTTTTAAATTCTTTGAGGCAAGATTGCCTTTAAGCCACAACTTCGCTTGATGCCTATATTTTTACTTTAGTAAACTATATATCAATACAAGAATACCTCTTATTATATATTGATATTTGTGTCTTGCGTCACGGGCCACATTAGCATACTAAGCGCAAACCCAAATGTTCTGATTCCCTCCGCTCGATATGTCAGTCCGGTGAACATTGTTTCTGTATAACTGGAATACATTATGTCATGTACAGCCAAGTGACCAAGATGCAGAATACATTAGGCGACTTTGCTCTCTCCCGAAATCTCCGACATGCTCTAAGAACGGTCAAGGCAAATCGAACCGAGATCGTTACAAAGACCTTTCCTGCAATCGGGCGGGAGATATGGCAATGTATTAATACCAGCTGACCACTGATTTGCATTTCATGATTTATCCTCCTAATCTGGATTTAAAATGATCGGGAAGATATAAAAATATCTACCCGTCTAATGACCTATCGATTAAAGACCTCCTAAAATAAATATGTTTTGAAGAGAGACACGAGTTGTTTGCTTCATATAGCTTTAAATGATGTGTCACTAAGTTTTCGTAAAAGAAAAACAGCAGAAAATTTCTTTATTTCAATATGCTTGCGCTATTTTTACTATCGTATCGTACGAATATTCAATTTTTTAATAAAAAACCCTGTGCCAGTTCTTACTATTCAAGACCGATAGTAGAGATGGCTTTGCTCAGAATAATTGACCGGATATAAAACTAGAAATTTGTCTTTGGAGTACTCGTTTCAAATTACATGATCAAAATAAAAGATAATGCTAATATAATATAATATAATATCATGAGCGGTGTGTTAGTTTTTAATTTTCTAAAAAGGGAGTTTAGTCTATTGTGGCTCTTGTGGCATGCTACTATGTCATACTTTCCTATTATATATTTTATTTTTTCAGAGAGTCCGGTTGTGTAGGGTAATGCAATGTAGTGGCTTCCCTCAGGCTGTGTTGTGTTATTTTTATTATTACAGGATAAGTTGTTATATAATGTGTATGTTCTTTTTTTAATTGTATTGTCGATATCACTACACGAAAAATTATTTTAAAGAAGTGTTTCTTTCACTTTTTTAGGGCTGAAGGCCTGAGTTCAGGTGACGTAAGAGAAATGGCAAGGTCTACTAAGCCAATTATAACGCTGAGTCTCTGATTTTTGGAGTGGTTTGAGAAATTGTTTAGGTATCTTCCGGACCATGTTGGCTTAGTGTCGCATTTTGTTACGATTTTATTACCTTGCCGAATAAGAGTCATACCTAAAAAATTATTTTTTTAATTTTCTGCTACAGACGTGAACTGTAGTTGTTTATGAAATTGATTGAAAAATTCTAACTTGTTTTGTGTTTTATCTTCGGGTATTGCCAGTAAACAATCATC
>JAEQML010070191.1:0-16970 GCA_016904865.1 Pissodes strobi | reverse complement strand
CTAATTTATAACATGTGATCAACACTAGAAACCACATAGCGCAAAGTAATAAAAATACTCCATATTAAATATAGTAATCTTTAATAAAATAAATTCACGAATTGTAGGTACTAAATAGAATACTAGCACTCTTAAAATCGCTATCCGCATGAAATAAACCCATTCGTGAATAGATGTCACTGGCGACTTAAATATTAAATATCAAGAATAATTTGCAATTGAATGTATAAATTTAGTGTATTCCATTACAAATGAATAATGACTGTTACGCCAATAACAGAACTACAGATGGAGTTTCGTAATTATTTACTATTAAATCCAAAATTAACCTAAACTAACCCATATTACCTCACCTGCTGAAATTTGAATAACGAAGTGAACAATTATCACCAAATGATTATAACAAGAGTTAACTTTCTTATTTAATCAATAATTATAGCCTAGAAAGTTACATACTTCTGAATAGTTCAATCCTGTCAACTAATAATTGCTAAACATTTTTATTTAACACTGTTTATTTAAATCATATCGGCCAATAAATTATATATCACATTTCCTTTTTCATTATCAAGATATGAACGAATAAAGGAAAATTTTTATATAAAAATATTAGTCGCTCCTTAGGAAATGAAAGATATAAAGAGATAGAGAAAGTAAAAACAGTTAGATGGTACCCTCAGTGGCGCTCAACGACACTTGACGGAAAAATAAGCGAAGAGAAAAAAAAACCTAATGGGTTGAAAATATTTAAATTAATTTGTTGTAAATAAGAGTGGTTGCCGGTAAAAGACCACCCATAGTTTTTAAATAAGCGCCTTCGTGTTTAAACTGCTCAAGATTATAGTAATAACTTCGGAGGTTTCAGCGCCTTGTAACAATGTTTTTAGGACTTGTCAGAGCCGATGCTCGATGTACCTCTAAAATTAAAGTGCCAATAAAATAGGCAGCGCTAGTAAAATTCTATGAAAATTGCTTTGATCTGATGGAAAAATTCTAAGAATGTTGACATGAGCGTGTAATCTTATTCTGACTAAGGGTGATTTCTACTGTTGAATTAAAAAAATACATCCATTATTTCAATTCTCTTGGAAAAATAGTATAAGATCAGAAAATGTTGAGCTTAGCAGGATTGAACTGAGTCAACAAGTTTTGATCATCCAGTAGCCCAAAGCACCTTGACCATGCACCCGTTACATAAAGGAGGATTTTTTTAAATATCTAATATATAAAATACTATATTATATTTATGATATTTTTAAAATGCAATAGATTTCATACTGAGTCTTGAGATCCACCGTTCGCGTTCAGCCAGAATATATGTAAAATAAAGTGTACCACTTGTTAAAAATCTTGACTTTCATATTAAGACATTAAGATTTAAGAACTGTATCATCCAGTCCAGCAAATAATATTACAGAAATAACATATAAGAAATGATGTTTTGTAAGGAGCCTAACGAATCTTATCTGATTCAAACCTCCTACGTGATATCGACATAAAATGGTTATTAAAGAAAAAATGCATGGGAAATAGGGCAATTATTTTTTTTTGTTTTGTTTTTTATACATGCAGTAAGCTGGAAGATTATGTTTTTGTGCAGTTCTTGTTACGTTTTTGTGTCGAAATCTGTGGAAATTACGCGCTTTATTATATCGAGGTAGACGATACCGATTTTTAAATAACCCGTACCGTTAAGGTAAAATGCATGGTACCATTGTACCGGGTGGCCAACTAAGAATGGGGCTAGGCTATATCTCGAAAAGCAATTGTGGTAAAGATTTACGGTAAAAAAAATATGAGTAAAGCGGTCAAGGCGCGGTGGGTGTTGAACATTTTCGGAAATAAATGTCAATAATTTCAAAATGGCTCATCGAGTCTTATTCAGCTTGGAGTCGTTGAAAAGGGCTTTCCTTGGGCTATCAACCGTGCCATAAGTGAGGTGATTGCTATCTCTAACCTAGTCGCTAGAGGGCATTTTCTTACATAACCGCAAATAAATCAGATTTTCTTAAAAAAATTTAAACGCAACGATACCATTTTTTTAAAACAAAAGACAGCAAAATGAGACCTTAATACGTCAGTGGAAACCGCATTTCGATATCTCTTACCTAACCTAAAATATAACTAAAAGAAAACTCGAAATAAAATTAGATTTTGGAACATTTTTTCGAAAGACCTATTGTTATTCAATCCTAACTATCATTTTTTTTTCTATAATATATATTATTTTACTGCTAAAATACCAACATAATATTTAAAATCTCAATAATAATAAATATTCATTTAATATGGATATTGATTGCCCTTCAGTCCACACAAAATTCGAACTTATTAAAGAAAGCAAGTATGCTTTAGAAAACTAAATCGCAAAAATTATAATGTCGATACCTAAATATCAATTATATATGCCTAGGGTTTTATTTGAAAAAAAAAATATATTAATTTTCCACCACCTGTTGAAGTGTGATATGTTTTGTGTTTATTTTCAATGCAATGATAATTAGGGATGGCAACCATGTTTTTAAAACTTTATGACGATTTTGAATAAAAAATCTAATAAACTGGATATTTTTAAGGAAACAAGGAAATACTTGTTTGATTTCGATAAACCGCTTGGTCTTCAACATCATTGAATGCACGCGGACTTATGATAACTTTTCTTTTTTTTTATTTAGAGGTTGGAAAATACATTTCAATGTACACCAGGGCATTGATGTTGTCGCGCCCTACGGCCGAGCCGACCCGCTAAAAACCCTTCCTCTGTATTCACACCTGAAACTGTTGGAGGCATTACTTCAGGAGGCCTTCTTTTCTTTACGTAGTGTCTTCCCCGCTAGGGCTCATTTCTTCCAAGCACTTCCTTCCCATAATTGCACTTAATATTTCCGTTATGCACGTCCAAATCCTTTCTGATCTGAGCAGTAGCACTCCAATATTTTCTTTTGTTATAGGTACTTGCGTTCCCGTCTCGGCCGCTCTTCTTTCCTCATTGAATTCCATGCATTTAAATATTGTGTGCTCTGGAACCTCCATGTGTCCAAAAAATCAACAGTCATCGTTATACTGTTTTTTAATCCTTTTAAGATAGGATCCAAACACCCTGTGGTCTGAAATCGCCTGCATGGAGAAATGGTCGACAGCCCCCACTTTCTGTTAGTCCACATCTGCACGCTTGGAACAAAATGCTTTGCCCATCCCTGGTATTCTAACCATCTTTCATTCCATCGAAGTAGGAGTCTGTCTCTTGCCTCCCTCCTTCCAACTTCTCCAGATTCTGCCATTTCCACCCCTTCCCGACCCAGCAGATCCAGAGGTGGCAGTCCTGCCACCGCCTCCACCACGCTCGATGAAACTGTTCTGTATGCTGCCGTAATCATGATCCCCAGCCTTCTGTTCACTCTCCCAGGTAGTCCTCGGTAGTGTGCATATTTTAGAGCATCCTGCCACATCCGAGCGCCGTATATTAATTGTGATATCACTGCACTGCACTGAATTTTTTTTACATGAGCTTGGATCTCCTATCCTGGGGGTTATATTCGAAAGCTAGTTGATTACTTTATGCACTTTATCGGTTCGATTTTTTATGTGTGCTGTCAGTCTCAAGTTCCTATACAGCCAAACTCCCAGATATTTGGCTTCATTTACACTCTTAACGCAGACTTGGTCTATATTTAGTTCAATACGCTTGAGCTTCCGTCTTCAGGCGATAATTACAATTTCTGTTTTATGTTTTGCCACCGTAATCCCCATGTCTCCTAGCGCGCTGATAATCTTCTTAACTGCGTGCTCCGCCTTTTCTTTCAAGTGTGTCCCATTTCTATCTCTGGCCAAAAGCACTAAATCGTCCGCGTACGCGATCGCATCTATGCCTTCCTCCAATTCCTGTCCAAGTATCTTATCGTAAAATACGTTCCAAAGAGTTGGCTCCATTACCGAACCCTGCGGGACTCCGCAACTCATTGTGAAATCTTCCCCTTCTGTCGTAATGATCTTTCTCTCCGACAGATATGAAAACATCTTTTTCAGATACCCGCTTACATTTCCTGTAAAAAGTGCCTCTACTATGCCTCTCCAGGGCGCTGAATTAAATGCATTTTGTATATCGAGCAGAATCATGATGCACACCTCTCTGTTCTTCACTGCCTTACTATCGATCCTTTCTTTAATTTTCCTCACCTCCATCAGAGCATCCTTTGTCTACTTTCCTTTTCTGAAACCGCATTGTCTTTCTTGTACAAGATTTTTCCCCTATTTCAGCCTACAATCTTTCCTTTAGGAGAATTTCCAGAACCTTTCCCAGAACATTTATACGACATATCGGTCTATAAGCCATAGTTGTATCATTTTCTTTGCGAGGTTTTTCAATTACCACTAGTTTGGCGATCCTCCATATATCTGGAAAGATTCCATGGCGCAGACATTGGCTATACATTGCCAGAGTTTGTTGTGGGTTGCTTTCTATAAATATTTTGACTATTTCCTATGTTAATTGGTCCGGCCCAGAGGCTTTCTTTGGCTGTAGCTTATTAATCGCAATGTGCAGTTCCTCCAGGGAGAAGAGTAGGTCATCATCCATCTCTTCTCTTACCAGCGGCCATTCCACTCTTTCATGGGTTGGAAATAGCTTTTGCAGTTGTTGTTTAACCGCCTCGCTTGTACGCCTTATATTTTGGCTAATTTTCGACTTCTTGCATGCTATTTGATAACCTCTGCACCAGATGTCTCTCCCTAAGTCTTCGCATAGTTCTTTCCATTTTTCTTGCTTATTTTCCAGAATGGGCTTTTTCAGTCTACGTTTAGCTTCTTGGTACATTTCCCTTCCCTAGCAGCTACAATTGTATTTTTCCCGCTCCTTTGACACGTTCTAGTCATGGCTCTCCTTCCGTGGATACAATCTCTTCTTTGTTCTGCTATCCCATCGTTTCCAGTAGACAGGTCTCTGGTTTCTGTGTCCACAGTCTCTTTTCCGAAATGTTCCGTTACATTCTTCTGCGATAATTTGGTATACTCCTTTGGTGTTATTTGTTCCTTTCCGTTAGAGATTGCATTTTTGCAGCGCGCCGAAAATGCTTTTAGTGATTCTGGTGTAACTCGCCATCCTGAGCTCTCGCTCGGTTTTTCGTTTATCGCTTTGTCCTCTAGGGCAATAGAGTATTTTATCGAGTAATGGTCAGATAGGTTCTCGTATTCTATGTCCACCATCCAGTTTTCTACCCTCCCGCCTATCTTGAGTGTAGCCACTGTAAAGTCTATAGTAGATCTTCCTCTGGATCCACAGAAAGGGAATAGGTTTCCCTGATTGAGTACCACCAGGTTATTTGCCATCATCCAATCTTCCAGAATTTTAACCCTAGCATTCGTTACTTGTGATCCATGTATCGGTGTCTTGGCATTGAGGTCACCCCCCAATACAGTTTTCTTGTTATTATTTTTAATTCCTGTAGGCACTTCTTCCAAAAGATTTTCGAAATTTTGAATGTCGCCTTTTGACGAGAAATAGCTCGTCGCGATTGCGAGTTTTTCTAACACCTTTTCCTTTAAGAATCGTAATGTTTGTCCATATCACAGTAAAATTTAACCGACTCCTTCAGATTTGGCTCCTGGCATAGTCGATTTCTTCCTCTTTTATGCGGTTGTACAGCATGTCATGGGCTCCCAGACATCAATGTATGTTTATTTGTACGACCTTAAGCTTGACCATTTGTGGATAAATTACTTGTACTTGTTTGTCTCATTATTTCCCTATTGTTTTTTATTGCATCGAAGAGGGCTCTTCGGAAGATGCCAC
Organism: Pissodes strobi; assembly: GCA_016904865.1. Classification (NCBI taxonomy): domain Eukaryota; kingdom Metazoa; phylum Arthropoda; class Insecta; order Coleoptera; family Curculionidae; genus Pissodes; species Pissodes strobi. The sequence continues at coordinate 11,182 of JAEQML010070191.1, read as the reverse complement.
ATTTGCCCGTACCGGCCCGCATTTAAAACAATTTTTGTCGCTCATATCATTACCTCTACACTGATCTTCCAGATGATTATACCTCCAGCATCTCTCTGGCACTGATTCATTTTGATGCTCTTTTCTGCAGAGCAATTAGTCAGTCCTACCCTTATATGGTCCCCTTTAACCAATTATTCTCCAAATTGTTCGCCAAGTGTAACTGTGACTGCTTGTGTTTTACTGGCGTTTGGTCTTAGGACGCCGATCTTGAGAGCGCTCTCATCCAGCGGTCCTATTTTTTCCAGGATTGCTTCCTTGACTTCACCCGGTGTTGTCGTTGCCTCTATTCCTCTATTATGCACCATCACCTTTTTGGTTCCATCCCCAGTTACTCTAATATTTGAGGATCCCATAGCTTGTTGTGCCTCTGCTTTCAGACCTTTCAGAGCCTCCTGATACATCTCTGTCGATATCAGGATATGGCCTTATTGTCTAGTCATAGGGACGGGCTTAATCACGTTGCTGATGTCTTTTGGTTTGATATGGTTCTTTAACTTTTGGAGGTCCTTTTTGAAATCTTCTTTGTTGCTTTCCACAATTAGCGCATAAGTGTCATGGTTTCTGTTTTTTGCTTCTTTTATTTGTGGTCTCTTCCATGTTTGTTGCGCTTTCTGCGTCGTGTAGATTGTCACACAGGTTTCTGTTCCGTGAAAGACAGCTTCGGTAATTTTTTGTAGCCTCTCGTCGCTTATTGACTCAATGCCATTCATTACCACCCATTCAGCTACCTTCGTTTCCTTTTTGAGCTGCTTCAAGTTTTCGAATAGGCCTTCCTCTTTATCATCATAGGTGAGGACTTATGATACCTGCCAACGTTGTTCGTTTACTAACTCAAGTAGACTTGACCATTGACTAAAATATTATTATTTAACAAATATTATCATTAAAAAATAATAAATTAACAACAATAAAATAATATAAGCAATAATAACAAATTTCAGTTTTCGTTACAAAAAGTATCAGATGTTTTGTGTAAGAATTAAAATGCAGATATATTCGTGGCATCTAAAATTAATTAAATCATTATTAAGAAGTCTTAAGAAGTCAGTTTATCTTATTTCACTATTATCCTTAAATTTTGTTAGTAACCTTCAAAACATGTCCATTTTAAAATACTATTTTCGTCAATTTTATTGCGCAATTTGGTTAATTTTGAATTTAATTTCACGTAAATTAAAGGATATATTATCGTCAAATTAAATGATATTTTGGCTATTTTTTATTTTGTACTGTACCTAACTGAAACCTACATTTGTTGAAAAATTAAATTTAATGAGCCAAAATTTTTAAAATTTCTATTTTTTTATGGTAAAATTATTCTTATTTATTTGCATCCAATTTCGTCTATTTTTGTATTAAATATTAGTTACATTTGTTTAACAATTTAATAGGATAAAAGTTCTCAATTTTCCATATTTTTGGAATATTTTTGTATAGTAATTCATTTCTTATTTAAAATTTCGGAACTTTCTCATCAATTTTATTGGCCAGTTAAACGATATTTGTTCTAATCTCGTACTTAACACTGCACTAAAATTTCTTCCATCAGGACCAGTTCACGAGCAAACTCATATGCTTTGGTCTTTTATGGAATTCGGGATTTGTACTAGTCTAATGGCAGCATCACTATCAACATGAAGGGTAAGAACGTACTTTAGATCGATAACTTCTTCTCTTCAGCCATATCAATTTTTTTGCAACTTCACTTGCAGCGAGACATTTTCTGCTCCGGTAGTAGATATTGCTACTGAAGACTATTCTTGACTAAGCCAAGATACTACATCCCCAGAATATAAGCAAACAACACCTGTAGTTGATCATGATGGTGACGGAGCAACAGGTCGTTTAACTGCAGGTGTTGTTTGTTTATATGCTAGGAGAGCAGTATCTTGCCTTAGTCAAGGGCCATCTTCAGTAGCAGTAGCAAGGCACCCATCACTGAGATATACAGTGAGTGCATACTTTAGTGATGCGTACCTTATACCTGGATTTACGTACAATAACGTAGTAAAGACACGTTTAATTAACTTTTAACACCATCTGAAGTGGTCGGATTCGCTAATATTCTTGAGACCACTCCTACACTATGTATCAGTTATGAGGTAGATTAGGGCACTGCATAAAAAGTCTTCAAAACTTCATTTCTTGTCTTTCTTAGCTCCACCGTTTCTTCAATAATTAGAGTAGCCACTGGATGGCAATCAGTCATATAAGTTTGTTGACTGACTTGTATCATCTTCAAGATATAATTTCTAACCCCAAATAGTAATTTGCTGGTGTAACATTTACGTTAAATTTCTTTCCAGGTCTGCAATGAAGGAATCTTTCATGCAGTTATTGATACACACTATAAGTCCATAATCAACGTGTAATGTCAATAGAATGGTGCATCTTTCTTCTTTCTTTATGAATCTTTCTAAATCTGGTGTTCCAGAAGCGTGAGGCCACAAACGTTCTTTTGAAGAAGAAAAACACGATTGGTTCCATCTTGGTATCCCTCTGGTTGCTTTATCGATTTGACCATACGGAAAGGCTGGGCGCATGTCAAATTGAGCCAAGTCCATGTTTTTACTGGCAGCAATATTTAGAACTGCCCTTATGGTGCCAGATTTTGCCACTAGATTGGCTGAACGTTTGATCATAGTCAATGCCCTTTTTCTGAAAGTAGTCTTGAATGACAACTACGTTGCTTTATAGTTTTTGCTGGACCACCTGGTTTCGTTTCAACATAAACACATTTACTAAAAATGGCTCCCTTTGTTTCAGGAAAATCTTTCTTCTACTTTCAGGAAATCTAGTTGTTTCTTCGTCGTTAATCTTTGTTCTTTTTCTTCATCATTAACAACTACCGAGTAAACCAGATTTAGATTAAACGAGTGAAAATTCAGTACCCATAGTGAAATATAAACTTAAGCCTCCAAGATGGCTCAATTGTAGCTGTTGTTCAACAACATCGTAGATCGTAAGCAATTTTTTAATAGAAACCAGATATTATATTTGGCACGTAAAAGTACCGACGTACTTTCCATGGTCTTTCGCGTTATGGGAAAAACGACGAAATAAAATATCAAGTGGCGCCAGCGTGTGTCCATTATTTCATCATATATTAAAGTCGGTCTTGTAAAATGCAAAACCCATCACACCCACATGGAACCAGAGCTGAACCATCACCGTTTAATAATTATCGTTATTATTTCTGCGGAACCTCGCTTGCGTGTGAACGACGATTTTAGCAGCTTTTAATTCTTTTTATGAGGTCTTGCCGTTTTATGTTCATCTTTAAATTTTATTACAAATTAATTGTCTGCGGTTAAAGATGCATTTGCGTTTTACGAAAAGTATAAAATAGTTGAATAGAAGTATGCTTGGTTAATTTTTGTACCAATAAAGCCTGTTGTTTAAATGAGGCTCCGCAGCTTTGGCCTTTTGTTTTGATGTGGCTGCATAATCCCCTAGTTAAACTTCTGGCTTCAACACACGCATGGCAGCTTTGTTGCTGTAAAATACACATACAAGAACAAGCTAGGTTTAAGAGGTTAAAAACAAGAAAACGATACAGCCTAATATTACTTTACGACCGATATAGCTAATGCTCCTTAAACGAAAAATTATTCTCCTCCTTTCGATGCCGCCATTCGTCATCTTTTTTCGCTGAAAATGAAGTTTCAATCCCCTTCCGGGCCTTTTTCTTGTCTGTATCTGTCAAGACAATTAAGTGTACACCCTTGCTGAAAAATTTATAGGGCGGCACGAGCAATTTAACCCTCTTTAAGGGCATTCATTTCGTAATGACAAGCCGCCGTATATAAGGGACCCGTCAAACGTAATTGAGACCACTGGCGGTAATTATTTTAATTTTTGAATTGGCTTTATGGTTTTTGTGTCTGATTGAGCTAAATTAGGGGGTTTTATAAGGGCAATGTAGTTTGATGTTAGATATTGTTGAGTAAATAATATGTCCACGTGTTTAAGAAACACTAGTATTTAATGAGGGTTTAATGTTTTCTTCTTAGTATCTATTGATCACTGATTATATACCCAAAAAAAGACGGAGATATTGAGCGGAGTTATGCCAAGTTTTCTTATTTACGTTCAGTATCCACCATAAAATTTAGAGGCACATTTGATGAAAAAAAAAATAGAAAATATTTTATTTCAGATCAGCGAGGGGAACTCAGATCAGCGAGGAGAACTCTGACCACCCGTCACCAGATTCGATCGGAAGATCCCTTGAAGGAAGGCAAGTCCCAAGAACCATCCGTGAATGGATCGAGGCCAGCCTTATAAAAATAGGACTATCGTATCCACCTCTGGCGAGGCAACACTTAAAACAGCAGTCGGGAGTGAAGGTCCGCAAGGAGGAGTATTATCCCCACTACTGTAGGTCATTCTAGTGGATACCCTAATCCAAACACTTCGGGCGGAAGGCTTTCACTGCCTGGGCTACGCAGATAACTTGATTATTGTGGTTTACGGGCACCATATCGGAAAGAAGCCAAAGAGCCCGTTAACATCGTAGACTCCTGGTGCAGCGAAGAACAAATGTCAGTTAATCCACATAAAACAACACTGGTGGCACTCACCAAAAAGAGATATTTAACAAGGCTAAAGCCAATAAGGCTAGCTGGAGAAGCTATACCCTTCTCCAAAGAGGCCAAATATCTGGGAGTCATATTTGACCAGAAACTTTCATGGAACACGCACATCCAAAAAGTGGCGCTAAAATTCACATTGTCTCTAGGCATATGTAGAAGAATGTTTGGGAAAAACTGGGGATTGAACCCGAAAATTACTTTATGGTTATACACAAGGGTGGTTAGACCCATATTAACATATGGATCAATCGCCTGGTGGACGAAAACCAGACAGGTAGAGGCGATGCGAAGGCTAAATTGGGTACAGAGACTAGCTTGCCTCTGTGTTACTGGCTCATGAGCACAACGCCAACAGCAGCGATGGAGGTATTATTAAATCTACCCCCACCCCATGTTCTCATACAAGGTGAGGCCAAATCGGTCTGTTACAGAACCTACAGACTAACACAAGGCCAAACACCACTAATAAGAGGACACGGCACCCAACACAATAAATTTTACTGCGAGATTAAGGAGGATAAAATCCTAAGCAAGCCCTCGGACCGCTCCACTCCGCAGTATAGCTTTGAAAAGACATTTTCAACACAAATACCACCAAGGCACCTATGGATAAAAGGCCCACCCATAAGGGCAGACATAGTCTGATATACAGACGCAGACGGCTGGAAAACCGACCAAGGACTAGGAGCCGGAATCTACGAACCAAAAACAGAGACCAAAATCTCGATACCTATGGGCACACTCGCCACAGTATTTCAGGCGGAAATTACAGCTATCATCCTCTGGAAGAGGAAGGTGAGCAACAAGACAGTCGCGATCTACTCCGATAGCCAAGCCGCGATCAAAGCAGTATCTTCCAATATAGTAACATCAAAGTTAGTATTGGACTGTATAAATCTGTTGAACGAAATGGGAAGGCTTAATAGAAAAGGGACCTTGGCGTGGATGCCAGGACACGAAGGCCATGGAGGCAACGAGATGACAGACTAATTAGCCCGAGAAGGCTCGTCCCAGCCACTAATAGGACCAGAAACATTTTGCGGAGTCGGAAGGCCCATAGCCAAGACATCCATTCAAAAAAGGATAGAAGAAGCGTCCCAGAGGTGATGGTTTAATCTACCGAGACATAGACATGCCAAAGATTTCATCAGCAAACCTTCGGCAAAATTAACAGCAGACTTGTTAAGTTATAATCGGAAGTCAAGAAGAATCATAGTGGGACTACTAACAGGACACTGCCGACTAAAGAGACATATGAGTCTGATAGGCCTGGCGGATGAAGCTCTGTGTAGGTTCTGCCAGGAAGGGGAGGAGTCGGCAAATACACATTCTCTGCCACTGTGAAGCACTTTCGAGGTTGCGCTTCGAAACTGCGGGGACAACCAATACAGAAGCGTTAAGCTACATCATGGAGCCACTGTCGAGACTTTGGAGTCTCTACTCTAAGTACAAGGAGGGCTGCAATAGATCTTACAGGTCGCAGTGACATAAAGGCGATGACGCCTCCTCCACACATATATCTATCTATCTATCTATCTTTTTACCAGAACAAATGCATTTGAAACGAAAATTTTTTTAAAATTAAAAGATCAGTACCTGATGCCCTTACTTATTAGTTTTAGTGATTTACATTTATTGTTTTAAGTGATCTCGCTTTTTACTTAATTTTATCATCTGCCGTATATCTGAGCTGTGGGTATACGAGTGGCTCAATTTGCTGATTTGATTACGTTTTTACATCGTATTAATATATCTATTATAGGAAAAACTTCTGGTTCAAACGTGGTGTAACCCAAAATTACTAGCCATGATTTTTCCAGAGCAAATGCATTTGACCGATAAATCTTTTTAAAATTTTTCAGTACGAGCCCTCACTTTTCTCAATTGCTTTCACTTTTTATTTTAAAAGCCCTCTCTTTTATTTAATTTGATATTTTGTTGCTTCTCTCAGCTGTGTGTATAATTGGCAAAATATTTCAATTTCTTGATTTATTATTATCTTTTTACATCAAAATATGTAACGCTCAGTTCCCAAACAAATACAAACCTAATTTACATAAATATACAAGTTTACAATAATCTCCAACTTCACAAAAATCTCCAAGTTCACAATCGGTGGTACAGCCTTTAGTGCAGGAACAATGGCGGCCCCCAGCTTTTAGACAGTGGAGAAGGGTCGTGGTGAGTTATAATGCCTGAGCGCCACGCGGTTAACTTATCGCCATGCCCTGATGCTGGATCTTCAGTGAGATTCGACCAATAACCACGAATTGCTCTCCTCCCCGCTGTAACCTATTGAAAAACTTGGAAGGGGAAACAAAAAGAAATATCACCCCAATTAAACAAAAATAACAAGTGTATATTCCGTATTGGTGACTATACTTTTGAATTTAATAAGAAAATAATTGCTACAAGAATTTCCTGTATATGTAGCTATGACAATTAATATAAAAATGTATGCTAAAGATGGAATATTAAAAGTAATGGTTTAATGTTAAATAGTACTTTATGTTATATCTACGGCGCCCTATAAATACGAATACGTGATCACGTGTCGTTTACATGCCCTTGATTGGTGCTATCAACCTATACGGTACAAAAATATGATAACTTCTTCTACTTCTACACTCTAAATAACTCTAATCAATAAGCGAGAAGTTAACGTGCTAGTTTCAAAAATATTTATATTACACGACGCTGAAAAGAAGTAAAACACGCGATCAAGACTACGCTGAAATGAATTAATAACACGCCAAAACTATCCAGATTAGCTGGATAATCCAGTATACATATGCTAACTATTGAGAATAATTCGTTACTCCCAAATAACTTGAAGGTAGCTATCTTTTAAATCAAGTCAAACCATTAATACTTTCATTAAGCAAACTCATCCGAAACTTTAATTTAAGTCGCCCTAAATCACCAATCAAATAAAACACAATAATAAAATGAAATAAAATAAAAGTCCCAAAATACACTAAATAATATCCTAAATTAAGACTTATCTGATACGTTATCAAGCCAACAGTGAGTTCATCCAGGATCCAGGTGTTCGTCGAATCACTGGAGCGTCAAGGTCGAGAAGACACACTCCGTATGCGTTAAGGCTTGGATCAGACAGCGAGACCCGCAGTCAATTGACGGTTACTCCGAAACCACGTGTTGTCAGAGGAGTCTCAGTCTCGAAACCCAGGTAGGAAACCGGAACGTAAGAGGACAATGGAAGGCCCATAAAAACCAATAATCCAAAAATAAAATTCCAAAAATCCGGAAAACAGAAAACAGGAACAGGAACAGAAAAACCCCTTTAGATGTTAAACGGGATTCAAGTGTGTGGCAGCTCTCGAAAATCAAATCCCCAAACGTGGGTGCAGGTGGTCGAATCTACAAATCTTCCTTCATCTACAATCATCCATCAGACGAGAAACCATCGACGACCACAATCCTGCTCAAGGGCTTCGTTGAATAATCCCCTAACTAGGGCACTGTATATTTCACACTAAATATCAGTATCTCAACGAAAATTCCCAATTTCGAGAGCTCGGCACTAAAACCTACTGGCTACTAGTTCCTTCAAGAGCACATAAAGACTAAATTGGCTTGCTCCGAAAATGACGAGGCTAGCAGAATTAACATCGCGCCGGCCCAACATACTATGTTGCCAGAAGCGTCCCTATTTGTGACAAAGTACTAGAAAGTTCTGATGTCATACTACCGGATTCGCCAAAACAAGCGCTAAAGCGACTCATTATCGAAATGATTTAAATCAGTTAGAATATACTTTTATATGCTTGGTGGGAATATATAACCCACGCGTTATGCGGCAGTCAAAAATTACAATCAACACGCGCCACCAATAGCATTATGCCAAATAAGGCATTAACTTGGCAACCGTGTCGACCGTGAAGGCCACGCGCTTGTCCAGAAAGCTGTCACTTATACCGCCAAAATTACCCCCATAGACTATATGAAACATAGAACAATTTCCCTTGCGTGGGTAGAATCTACTCCGAGCTGAAATATTATCGAACTTAATAATGGAGAGTCCGTGTAATACTGCGTCAATATGCAAGCGTAGAGGGCTAAACATTGATATAATCAGCAAATTCAAGCGTACGATAGCTAAATCCTACAATAAATTCAAGGCGAATTAGAGTGGTTCTCGAGTCGATATCGACGGAGGGATCCGATGCGCTGTCCACCGGTCGTGTAGTCTATGGTTTAAAACCGGAGTGACATGACATACTTCTAACAAACGTCAATGTTTCATTCCCAAAATGAAAATATTCCGCAATCACCTAAGCAAAACAATATATTATCAAGTATAAATCAACGAGAAAATTACCTACCACAGAATGACCATCAAGTATTCAAAAAGTAAGTTATAATTACAGTGTTAGATATCCCTAAATAACCTTAAAATATAACTCGGCATGTCCAAACTCCAATTACTCGGCTAATCTGTAAACAATCTATCACTGTTGTTTTATTTTAGACACAACCCTCCAAGAAAGGCGAAAATATATTCTTGATTCCAAAATACCTCGAATCAGCAATTAAAAACCATAATTAGCAAGGCCGAATACAGTGGATGGCCATCAAGGTGTATTATCGAACTGAAATAATGAAAACAAGCCAACTGATTAGAAGAAGGGTTTCTTTCTCCATTTAGAAAGACAGCATAATAGGACAAAACCAAGGGGAAAATACCAATATGCAACGAAGCTTTGTGGTTCCAGCTGCAACAATATATCGTGTGTGTGTAAAGTTAATTCGTTCAAAAGAAGGCATGTACATTTGATATATTATAAAGACATAAATATGAAATATTTGCTTTAGAATACCTAGTTTAATGTATTGGGTTCCATGCTTTTCCAATACTAGTCCTATTGTGGTAATTATGTAATTTTTGTAGTCTATTTTAATAAATAATATGATGTTTGATTATTTTCCCTCCAGAAATAGATCAATTTTAGGCGACTCTGGTCGACCTCGTAAATTTTTAATTTGATCCTTCGCCATTTCGTCAGAAACCAGGTTTTTGTATAATATGAAATCGTAGCCTGTTACAAATAGAGTAATTCTAAGACATTGTCTCAGTCGTGGCTTAACATAATGTTGCCATACGCGATATATTTTTACTAAAACAGATGAAATTGAAGTGCCTTCACTTTTTATTTAAAGTGCTCTCATTTGGTATTAAATTTTTGAGCTATAAATATACGAGGACATAATGTTACAATTTTTTGATCAGATTATGCTTTACGTCATATTATTAAAGTAGAGTAGTTATAAGTCACTTGTCTCAGACGTGGCTTAATCGAATTTTACATACGCGATATAATTTTACCAGATGAATTTGGAGCAACAAACTATTTTTAAATTAAAAAAAATATATTGTATCTAAGCTATGAATATAAATATTTTTAAAATCGAAACTTTAGTACGTGCCCCCACTTTATATTTTAAGTGCCTTCACTTTTTATTTTAAGTGCCCTCGGATTTATCTCATGTTTTATTTTGTCATATATCTGAGCTGTGGGTACACGAGTGGCAAAATATTTCAATTTCCCGGTTTGTTTATGTTTTTACGTCATAATAATATGTCTAAGATACTTATCTTAGAATGGCTGTAGTCTAGAATAGTACGTTTCCTCACTTTTTATTTAAAGTGATTTTCACTTTTTATTTTGTGCCCTCAATTTTTGTGTTATTTATATATGATTTTATCTGAGCTACGTCTATACGGGTACCATAAATATATCAACTTCTTAATTTGATTAGTTTTTTACATTAAAGTAGACTAGTTCTTAGACACTTGTCTAAACGCCTTATCAAAATGTTACCATGCGGAATGTTATTTTACTAAGGCAGATGCATTTGAGCGACCAGCTCTTTTCAAATTGAAAAATCGGCAGATGTCCTGCCATCACTTTTAATTTTAAGTGCCTGCCTATTTTGTTCCAAGTGCCCTCACTTATTATTTAGTTTTCTTGATTTGATTATATTTCAAATCATATATCTCTAATATAAAAAAAAATCTAGATTACTTGTCTGAGGTGGCTTAACCCAATGTTTCCATAAGCGATATATTTTTTTCAGAAGAGATGCTTTTGATATCTTAAATCTTTTTTTAAAGGATAACTATGTGCCCTCACTTTCACTTTTTAAGTGCCTACTCTTTTTATTTTAAGTGCCCCCGCACTTATTTCAAGTTTTATTTTCTCGTATATCTGAGCTGTGGGTGCTAAAATATTTAAATTTCTCGATTTGTTTATGTTTTTACGTCATATTAATATGCCTAATTTAGGAACATTCTAAGATACTTATCATAGACTTGCTTATCCAATGTTGCTATACGAGATATCTTTTTACCTGCATAAATGCTTTTGAAGCGATGAATCGTTTTAAAATTGAAGATCAGTGCATGCACTCACTTTTGATTTTAGGTGACTTTCACTTTTAGTTTTTACCCTCACTTGTTTTTTTTATTTTTCATTTAATCTGTGCTACGACTATACGGATACTGTAATATATATATATAT
>MU195039.1:6286-16970 GCA_016904865.1 Pissodes strobi | reverse complement strand
TCATCAGCAAAAGCAGTAAATGAAGCGTTTGTATCTATACTATCAAACTGATTAATAAATAAAAGAAAAAACACCGGACCCAAAATTGATCCTTGGGGAACTCCAGTGCTTATATCAACTGTTGATGATGTAAAATTATTTATATTATTTTTTAAGTCGACATATTGGAGTGAAACATATTGCTTTCTTTCGAGCAAGAACGATTTAGACCATTCAAAGGATTGCCCAACAAAACCATATTTCTTTATTACCGATAAAAACTTATTGTGATCCACACAATCGAATGCCCTACTAAGATCGCAAAATATCCCAGCAGGGCACTCGCCTGCGTCAACCAGTTCAACAAGCCTCTCATAAAAAGTATGTACTGCTGACATAGTACTCTTACCCTGAGTAAAGCCATGCTGGTTAATTGATAAAATGCTATTATTAATAATATGCTGAAGCAGTCTATTTAAAAAGGCATATTCAAACACTTTAGAAAGCACAGAAGGAACAGTAATTGGCCTGTAATTTTCGACATTAAGTTCATCTCCTTTTTTAAAAATAGGAATAACTTTACCCACCTTTAATCTACTAGGAAATTCTCCACAACAAAATGACAGATTTACAAGGTGTGTTAGTGGCTTTATTATAAACAATAGCACCTGCTTTATAAGAACATTAGGTATTTCGTCAAAACCACACGATTTATTATTTTTTAGTTTCTTAAAAAGCAAGGTACCTAGTTCATCTTCTGCATATGGACAGAGTTTAAATTTATTATGTGTATTAAAAGTAAAGTCGGGCATACTATCATACTGCGTAATCTTCTTAATTATCTTACTTGGAGCATTTTTATAAAAATCATTAAACATATCAGCCAATTTCATAGGATCACAAATTTCTCTATTTTGATCATCACGCAAAACTATATTCTTCCGATGAAAACTTTTATTTGTCATATGATTTATTACCTGCCAGCATGCTTTAGTAGTGTTATTAGAAGACATAATTTTGTTTTGATAAATTTTTTTTTTGGTATCTCTAATTAATTTATTATGTGCTTTTTTGGCCTGGGCATAGAATGGTTTTAAATTCGGGTTTATTTTTGAAAAGTGATGAAGGTCTTTTAAGTCACTGCTTGATTTTTTCACACTTGGTGAAATCCAGGATTTTGAACTATTTTCTTTGCATGATTTATGCAGAGGAAAATGCAAATTATAGTAAAATTGGACAACATTAAAAAAAATTTCAAAAGACTCAGAAATAGTCAACTCATTATAAACTAATTGCCAAGTCTCATTAAATAGTGATGCTCTGAAGTTATTTATTGCATTTTCGTTGAAGTTTCTTTTCCAGATATAAGTTTTATTTGATTTTTTAGAGCACACCTCAAAGTCTCCCAGAGTGGTTCTATGGTGAGAAATTGTATTATCGTAAACACAAGTTACAACCAGGTACATATTAGTAAAAATATGATCTACAGCTGTTGCTGATATTTCTGTTATCCGGGTCGGCCAACCTCCCCTGTGATGCAAACCAAACGTTGATAAAATATTACACAGCTTTAAAAAGTTTGTACATTTAGACCTAAAACAATTAAAATTAAAATCGCCGCATATAATCATATTGCAATTAGGAACAAATATTAAGTCAAGAATTTCCTCAATTTTTTCGAAAAATACACCTACGTTGCCGTCGGGTGAACGGTAGCAATTTAATAAAATTGTTCTACTGTTAAAAATACAGCATGATATCGCACATACTTCAATATCCTTCTCAAAACAGAATTTTCGTAGATCAATAGGCTTAAAAGATAAATCATCGCGTACATAAATAGCAACGCCACCTCTAATATGATTATGTCTATTATAAAAACTAGCAACCTTATAACCATCAATTGGGAACATTGTAAGCGATAGATCCGTTGTCCATGTTTCATTGAAACAGTAAAATAGCAGGTCTTGGTATACTGACATTTCTATTATAAGTTGATTAATTTTATCAATTGTTAACCCCTGAAGGTTTAGAAAAAGAAGCTTGGGATTGAAGGTTAGCGGGTCGATTCGGCAATTTTTCTCGGAAAGAAAAAACGTTGAATATAGCAATCCTGAGGCCACATTTCTGGATTCATCGCTGCTTTAAAATTTTTTTCGTATATTGAAATTTTAAAAGAAGAATATCGGTCTGGATTTTTAGACTGGATACTATTAATAATAACTTCTGGAAAGTACGGAATCAAATAATTTTTCATTGCGTCTTCACTTGTTGTAGGTGCAAGCCTGGAAACATGTAACGCTACCATTTTAGGAACAGCTGAAGGCATACTGCTATCTGTTTTAGAATGAGTACCAACCACAGGTTTTGGTTTTCTTTTATTTCTAACTTCCTTCCAGTCATCGTCGCCATTTTGCTTAGGATCTTCAGCAGTTATTAAATTATTTAAAATTCTATGTGACTGGGCCTCGTATATGGCATGTGAAACTTGCTGGGACGTAACAGCAGTACGAGAGATTTGTCCGGTGTTTCGTTGGCCTGCTCATAGGTAATGGTGTCGACTGATGCAGAATTCGAGGCAGAACCCGATAATGATTTTGATTCTCGCACCGTCGACGTCGCGCAGCTCCCGCCGGGTAACGAGAGCGACGATTTTGGTGGGAGAGGTTGTGGGGCCTTCATATTCGATGGAAGCCTTCGCCCCGATGTCTCGGTTGGAAGTGACAAACCGTCGATAGGACTGTGCTGACCATATGAATGTTGTTGTTGTTGTTGTTGTGACAAATTGTTTTGATGTTCGATAACCTTATTTCCACTTTGGGTTTGTAAAAGTGATATAATTGTGTTTAAATGCTTATTGGATTGTTGTAACTCTTCAATAAGTTTATTTTGCATGCTAACTTCACACTGGGCTACTCTTAAATCAGCGTATTTATTTAAACAAGAAATACTACGGCATACCTCTTGCTCCGTTCCTGTGGCTACAGTATCATGAAAAACCTCGTCATCCTGCTGTCCTTTCTCTAAAAACCTCACCACATCATCACTTAAAACTGAACTTACATTTTCAGGTAACTTTTTATTAATTATGAAGTAAATTAGATCTTTCTTAACAAGTTTCTGTAATTCGTTAACTAATTGCTGCTGCACCTCGGCTGTCGCCATCTTATTCACATAGTGTAAAATAGTGTAAAATGTCCCTGAAATATTATTACTAATGTGCAATTAAGGATTAAGGGTTACTTAGACTTAGTCATCGGGTTCACCTAAACATTTTCGGAATATTATAATTGCATCACCTTTGTGATATTGTATTTTAAATATCTGTAGTGATGATAATCGTGAGTACGGAGATTTAGTAATATAGAATATAATTATTATATGTCTTTTTAACCAATTTAAAACCTTTACTTCAAATTTCGATTACTAATTCAGTGGTTGACTTTAACAATAACAAATTTAAATGAGTTGCCGTTTAATTGTGAATACTGAAATAAGGATCTTAATGCACATATCTTTCAACTTGTGCTTTACAGTATTATGTCAACCGGCAGAATTTAAGTGCATTTTAATGGAGAACTTCAAAGTTTTACCGGGAAGTTCTTGTGGAGCACTTCTCTGCTGTTTTTAGCTTGGTTTAGTCTATTTATAAACTTCCTCTTGCCATTTTTGGAGAAGTGTTGAGACGGCATATTAAATATTCCTTTAAATTTTAGAGTGGTTAAGTAATAATTACTATTAGGATTAACTAAAACACCTAGTTACCAAGATGGAAGCCGTTTCAAATAGAGTGATTTACATAATATTGAAAATCAACGAAATATACTCCCTGCAAATAATTCAAGTGTATGCTCCGACAAGCTATTCAGAAGACCATGAAGCCGAACAATTCTATGAGGACATAACAACAGCTCAAAGATTGGGAAACGCTAAGTTCTCCATAATCGTAGGAGACTTCAATGCCAAAATTGGCCCAAGGACAGAGAATGATCCTCCAAATATAGGAAATTTTGGATTAGGAAATAGGAATATCAGAGGTGAAATGTTACTTAATTACCTACAGCAGCAAGGTCTATATTGCCTCAATACCTTCTAAAGAAATTGGACCTGGAGAAGTCCAGATGGCCAAGTTAAAAATGAAATCGACTATATAATTTCCAACAGGCGTGTAATATGCCTGAACGTAGACGTGCTGAATAATTTCAATACAGGAAGTGACCACAGATTGGTTCGAGCAGATATTGTAATGAGAGGCGAAAGCTTGTCCAAAAGAAGACTTACCCAACTATGGAAACCTTAAAGGTAAATGAGACCGAATATCAAACAACCTTAGAAGCAAAATTGAAACCGGTAAGCAACCTAGAGAAAATGGACCTGAACCAGCTATCGACAACAATTGGTAATAGTATCCAAGTAGCAACAAAGAAGATCTGCTCGAGACCAAAGTCAATAAATTCGAAGTTCATCCCTAAAACTTTGGCATAAATAAGGTATAAATATAGATGTAGTCTACCTAATTCACTTTCGTTTGCGGATGATATCGTGGTTATTAGTAGTGACGCCAATGAGCTGAGGTCCAGGAACTACAAGCATCATCAAAGCAGATTGGACTTAAAATGAATTTGGGGAAGACAAAAATAATGACCAATGAGAATGTTAGAGTCAGCATAGAAGGGAAGTTCTTGAGATTGTCGACGAATATGTATATTTGGGCCACACCATCAGGCTGGGAAAACAAAATCAAGCAGCGGAAATATCTAGAAGGATAGGATTGAGTTGGGCAGCATTCGTCAAACTGGGATATATTCTAAAATCCCAGAGCATTCCTATCAATCTTAAAAGGAAAGTATATGATTCCTGCATTCTACCAGTAACAACGTATGGTATGGAAACAGTAACTCCAACGGAGAAAAGTGCAGATAGGCTGAGAGTAACACAAAGAGCGATGGAGCGTGCCATGTTGGGGATCAGCTTGAGAGACCAAGTAAGAAATTGTGAGATTCGAGGGAAAACAAAGGTTGCCGATGTCCTCAAACGAATAGCACAGCAAAAGTGGCGATGGGCAGGTCATGTGGCATGGCAGGATCATTCCAATTCCAAATGGACAAAGAGAATAATAGAATAGATTGGCGTCCAAGAACATCGAAGAGAAGCGTGGGAAGGCCCCCAAAACGATGGCGGGACTACTTCCAAAGGATAGCAGGAAGGGGATGGATGCAGACTGCCCGAAACAGCCAAGCGTGGAGAGCATTGGAAGAGGCCTACATTCAGGAGTGGAAGATCATAGGCTGAGAAGAAGAAGAAGAAGAAGATTAGGATTAATTCTATGGCACCTTTTATGCAGAGGAAAAAAGTAGTAGTAGCTTATGACATATTTAATAAATCAAATAATTTAAAAAATATAAATGACTTGACAACTTGGCCAGCGTATTTTAAAGGTATCTTAGGCGCAATTCATATAGATCGGGTGCGTGGTGGTGGCGTGGTACAGCACACAGAAGGGATACCTATGTTTGTCATTTGTCAGTGCGAAGTGAAAATGCTTTCGGACAACGAAGATGACCATGATATGTTGGACTTTGTGAATTTAGCTAACATGCAAAGGCATAGGGGATACTGGGTACAACCTTTGTGGTTAGATAAAGGAAAAAGTTTAACGTTTTGCGGGAGCTCAACATGTATCCTGAACGTTTTCAAAGTTTCTACGGAATGTTTATAGAATATCAAGTTTAGTAAACGCTGACAATGAAAAGAAATCTACGAATTAGAAAGAACCCGTCAGTTCAGATAAGAGGCTGTTAGCAACGCTGAAACTCTATATCAATTTGGAAATCGTCACGCATTTTGTGCTAAAAAAGACGAAAAACAAACACTGAATTTCACACTGTCATATGGCATGTGTAGGTGTAGGGTGTAGGCTTCGCATGGCGTCGAAGTGGCGTGGCGGTTACGGGAGTAACCACGCCAGCACCACGTCACCTCTATCTGTATTTCCTCATATGCTAACATGGGGGTGGCATATCCCCGTACCACGCAGTCGCGCGCCAACACCACCACCCGTTCTGTGTGAATTGCGCCTTAAAAAAGACAACTTTGACACCCACTATTTATGAGTTAGATTTTTATGTCCTTGCGAGCGGTTTCAAAGCTAAGGTAAGAAAGGACCGTTAAGTAGATAACAATTATTAAATAATGTGGGTTCGCCTTCGCGTTTTTAAAGAATGTATAATTTTGTAACGATGGTCGAAATGGAGAGGCATTCGATTAATTGCAATAAAATTAACGTATTAAATCTATGGTCTTTTTAGCCATATCTACAGTTTCAAGGCTAAGATAAGAAAGGAACTTTAAGTAGACGACAATTAAATAATTAGGCCCTTTAAAACCACTTAATTTTTTCCTAAAATAAGCAAGGGTCCCAATAATTAACCACTATAAAATTTACACAATTCGGTACAACTTTTACAACAGCCGAGTGGGGATGATAAAAACGTCATTAATTAATCACATTTGAGTAAATTGTTTAATCAAAATTCAGAAAGAAGCTTTTTGTGGTTAAATATCCTAAACAAACAACCAGATTTACCACCGAGCGCTTTTTCGTAAAATACACAAACTGAAATGCGTGTCCCGGGATATTGGAATAAGCAATATTGGAGATATACCTATAGTTCAGTTATATTCCAAATATCTAAAATTTTATGATCCAGAAATGTAGAGTTCTGGAAGCCGAGTATCATTTGCACTTTAAATATTTCACATAAGATATTTCGGTATAATAATCGCGTTTTAGTAGGTACAATTGCTCATCAAGTATACTGTAATAGTGATTTCATGAACTAAATTTTCCAAAGTTTCCCGTAAATAGATCATTTTGCATTCCAACTCAACATAAAGACTTTTTTATTACGCATGCATCATAATCAACGATTATCGCACGCTGTAGCGTGCATAAAATGATGTTTATGGTGCGCCTACTCTTTTAAAGGTTGCTATAGAAACATTTGATCATGTCAAATGTGACAGATTAATATATTCGTCAATATATCCCTTAAATTTAATATTTAAAACATTTTTGAGATTATGAAGCATTCGTAATAAAAAATAGCGTATGATATACGTGTATAAGAGGCCTTTAAAGCCCTTGCGACTTACAAAACACTCCGCTGCGCGTCGTGTTTTGAAATATGTCGCGCGTGCTTTAAAGGCCCTCTTATACACTTATATCATAATATACTATTATCACCATAGAATAAACAAACTGCATTGTTATTGCAGGCTATTAGTGAATTAAAAGAAGAAGTTAATAGGCTAAAAGCAACCCGGGATCTCCATCGACTGCACCACCCCCAGGCCAGGAATTCTATGGTGAACTACAAGACCGTCAAGATAGGGCGAACAATCTGATGATATTCAACCTTCCCGAAGGCAATGACGCGGTTGAGATACCGAATTTGCTTGGTGTTTTGATTCATAACCCTCCCTAATTTGTAAAAACGGATTTAAATCCATTAAAGTAACATTATCTAGCCAAACTGATGTGCTCTTACTATTAAAAAATGGTTCAAAGCTAAAAGTCTGTATCAACTCTGACATGACTCCCCAACAACGTGAACAAGAAAAAGCTATCCGTACTCAACTGGAGAACCGGAGATCTCAAGGTGAAACTAACCTGACTGTTATACATCGACATGGTACTCCCATTATCATATCAAAAAACCAACAATATGCCTAATTTCACCGAACAAAGAATTGTTAATTTACTTCCAAAACGTCAGAGGCCTTCGCACTATACTAAATTATCTCTTGGAATCGGTCCCTGGATGTCACTACAAGATTATTGTTTTTGTGGAAACTTGGCTCAATGACGCAATCAAAGACGCCGAGTTGTACATGCAGTATTACAGAATATATAGAAGGGATCGATCTCTCCAAACAAATGTTCACTCCAGAGGTGGCGGAGTCCTAATTGCCATCCATAAAACCATTAAAAGTAGGCAAATTTTTGTCGATGATAATATTGAAGATCTTTTTGTCATCATCGAAAGTGGGACGCCATCGCTTATCCACGCTGGTGCATACTTCCCACCTCGGTCCCCCACCACTGCCTAGGTTTCATTCAGCGAAAATATCGACAGGTTGACTGAGGAACACCCCCATGCATCAATAGGTATCCTCGGAGATCTTAATCTACCTCATGCATCATGGGAAAATAATAACTTGAGCTCCGTTGCTAGATCAGTGCCTCCTGCAACCCCTGCCTAGGTTGATTACTTGGATGTGATGTCTGGTATGTGCGCTTTCCATGATTTATACCAACTGAACACGGTTACCAATCATACCAATGCATCTGATACTTTTTCATAACCACTGTGAAGTTCATAGTTCGGATGATTGTATAGTTCCCCAGGATAACTATCATCCTCCATTAGACATTACTGTGCTTTATACGTCCGATAATACAAATAGCTCTCTTTAATGTAACGATTATTATAGAGATTTCAAATCAGCAAACTGTAACTTAATTAATGATTACCTGGGAGCCATGCCCTGGGATGCTCTTCTTGCACAGGCTGGTCTGGATGACATGGTAAATATATTTTATAATGCTATTTATTCAGCAATCGAAATATTTGGTCCCCTTAAACGAATTTCCTCAGGCAAGTTTCACAGATGGTTCTCACCCGAGCTTAAGTACTGTATTTATTACGGAAAACTCCTTAACTACTAATCCTAAGCAATTTTGGAATTATGACAATTCTAAAAGAAAAGGTCGCGACATCCCCAGTGAATTTCAATACAACGGAAATGACAGTGCTTCCGGAATAGAAATTGCTAATATGTTTGCCCATTATTTTTCTCAGGTTTATAGTGGTGAACCCTGTTTTGATTACCAGCGACCACATTTGCCACTAATGCCTCCGAGTACAACGTTTCCATATCTGATGTATACTCACATTTAAGCTCCTTAGACATAAACATGGGACCTGGCCTAGACCGCATACCTCCTTTACTTCTTAAACATTGCAGTTTTATTCTGGCCCGCCCCTTACACGCTATTTTTAACCACCTATCTTTTGCTGAGGGAATTTTGGAAACTAAGTTACCTAACATCTATTCATAAATCAGGGAAAAATTACTCAATAACGAATTATCGACCAATTAACATATTGAGTGCCATTCCTAAGGTCTTCGAGTATATTATAACAAAGTATTTGAACTCATTACTGAGTTCATATACTGTTTTTAGACAGTTTGACTTCCAAACTGGAAAGAATACAGTACTCAACTTGCTGGCCTATGTTGAATTCATTTCTGACGCCTTGAAGAGTGGTGCTCGGGTGCATTCAATTTATATCCACTACTCCAAGGCATTTGACAGGGTCAAGCATGCTGTTCTTTTGTTTAAGCTGTGGCTGAGGAGTCTGGGAGTTGGTGCTTCATTGCTGCTGAATAAGAAGTTACTTGACTAGGCGCTCCCAGATCGTTAGATTCAATAATTTTCAGTCCCAGAGCATACGTGTCCCATCTGGAGTTCCTTAAGGGTCTCACTTGGGTCCCCTTCTCTTTAATTTGTTTATCAACGACCTGGTAAAGCATTTTAAGCACAGACAGTTCCTCCTTATTGCTGACGATTTAAAACTGTTTATGAAAATATCATCACCGAATGCTTCACAGTGTTACTCAATCACTTTTTTTCAGATCAAGGTCGGAAATTGAACAACCTTATTCAATAGAAAATAATATGCTTACTAATGTTTCCGAAATTAAGGATCTTGGTTTGATTATGGACTCAATGCTCACTTTTGTTCCTCAAATCCAGAACACCATTACTAAATCTCTTCAGCTCCTTCATATAGCGCATTACTAGTGAGTTCACAAATGCTAATGCTATTAAACAACCATATTGCTCTTTAATAAGAACTCATCTCGAATACTCCTCATGTGTCTGGAAACCTTGCTATTGTCACGACTAACAACCATCCGAACGTTTTTGTGCTACTCTATAGAACTAGCCACCGCGCCGTGGCGCTCGCTTCTCTGTCTGTATGAATCATCGCCCGGCCGGCCGCGAAGTTTCAGGATCGCTGGAATTATCTCGATGGCCTCGTCGAGATCATATAGAGTGGCCTCGGAATACTTCCCGAATATTCGTAATAGATTTGAGATTATATATAAGCAGACCTAAGGCGAATGTTAGTCAGTTAGTTCAGTTCAGTTAATCATTGAGTGTTGAATAGACATTAGTTGTACAGTTATAAGAGTAGTATAGAGTGTTAAATTGTATACAGTGGTAGTGAATAAAGAGAGTATTAGTTGAAAATAGCAAAGTTGTAATTTTGTTAAAAACCCACGGGAAAAACGTAACATTTGGTGTCAGAAGTCGGATTGTGAAGGGACTGGACCTGCGAAGTATTTTTCGATGAAAGAAG
This sequence comes from Pissodes strobi, assembly GCA_016904865.1. Lineage (NCBI taxonomy): Eukaryota > Metazoa > Arthropoda > Insecta > Coleoptera > Curculionidae > Pissodes > Pissodes strobi. Next base: position 6,558 of record MU195039.1, on the reverse strand, counting down.
AAATACAAGTACGTCAACGAGACCGTTCGATTGGTGGATTCTGGTAAAATTTGATAGCATTCTATGGTCAATACAAGGCAACAAACGGCAGAAATGGAACGAATAAATAAAATGTTGGCCGATTTAATGGAAAATCTAAATGCTGAGAGACAATTAGAACAGGACCGGCTGCAAAAAATTTTTCAAGATCAAGAAGATAAAAGGCAAGCGGATCGGGAGAGGATGAACGTAGAAGGCAAGCGGATCGGGAAGAAGATGAACGTAAAAGGCAA
>JAEQML010070187.1:0-16972 GCA_016904865.1 Pissodes strobi | reverse complement strand
GTATAATAGGCGCGAGAGAGAGGAAGCTATGAAGAAAAGTGAGATACTAGAGTGCTCGGGAAGCGAGAGATCGGCCGGTCGCAGCTTGAAGAAAATTACTTTTTTACATTTAATTCTATTTTTCCATTACCATTTGAGAAAAAAAAATGTATTCATGCACCTATGTATTCGAAATACGTAAGGCAAACTTTTTGCAAAAATAAAAATTTTTGATTTGAGCCTTCATTTCGGAGAGAATGCGAGGTGAATACAAAAATGAGTAAATTTCAATCAGATTTTGCCCAGGTTCGAAGCGAGATATTTCAATTTTTTGATTTATTTTTCCGTAAGGGCCAATGTAATCTGCATATTTCAAGCAAGGATAAAAAATATAATTCGTACAAAAATGTAAATGAATTATATATGAAAACATTCATAATTTAATATCCTACACGTTCATATAATAATCTCGATTTTTAGGTATACTGCCCTTTTGCCCGTTATGATTTTTTATTACCTTCGGATTTTGAATTAAGCCTTCATTCTGTGAAAATTTCAGCTTGTAACCCCGAGGTGCCCACAGAAATCATTTTATAGAAGGCTTTTACTGCGTTGGGCACTCTACTATATAGGCAACTGCAATACTACGGTTTGATGTAGAGTGTTGGAGAAAGCGCTAGCGCCCTACAAGGGATCGTCCCCTAACTAGAGGCCGTTTTTAAAACTTCTGGTAAAGAACTCTTCTTTTTTTAAGTACGGTGGCGCCATCAATCGGCTAAAGGAAGATTTATACCCTTGGTGAAATTTGAAACTTAATTTAGACATTAATTTACATCGTTTTTCAAGTTTTGAAAAAAATGCATAAAGTGATATTTTCACAACTTATTCTGTTAAGGAGAGGTACAATTTATGCATATTTTTCAAAAACTTGATAAGCAACGTAAATCAATGTGTAACTGAATTTAATAATTTGGCAGAGGTATAAATATTTTAGAATGTTTTCCTCAACTACTTACTGAGAATAATAAAAAAAAACAATTGAATGTAAACTTACATTTATTGCATTTTATTAATGTTATTACGTCTACAATATCACTATAATAATAATATAATAATAAGATGGTTTATTGTCAAAATACTTTACAAATTGTAGACAAAGCTAGACCTAGAGTACAAAACATATAAAAACATAGTTACGTATTTTTTTGCATTGTACAGTATATTGTGCGCCAAGCGAGTGAACCTTAACAACGACTGAAGGGGGTAGAGGACTAGCACGTAAAAAATCTTGCCTACCCATAGGCGCACGAGGTTATTCTTACCATATTATTATTGATAATATTGATTAGTTTAAGACGTTAAAATTAATTACAGTTTTTTTTTATATTAGTCTTATAGTACAAAATATGTCATATAATAATAGCTCATTGTTATAATAAGGATAGTATTCTATGATATTATTTGTTGTAAGTATTACATAAATATGTTGTAGTAATAAGTAGAGTTCGTTTCCCGAAGGTTTTGTATTTACGTCATTGATGACGTCGGTCAATTTGGAAAAAAAAGGTTTATCGTAGCTAATTCATATAAATTCTCTAGCATTCAATTTTTGTATTAAAAGTTAGGCAATATTGAAGCAAGTATGTTCCAAAACGCTCTTTATAGAACGTTCGGAATTGTTTTGTAATAAAAATTTTAATTTGGAGAGTTCAGTTAAGAGAGTTATCCGAAACATATAAAAATTAGTTAACCGCGTATAATAATCACCAAATGCAAGAAAAATATAAGAAAGTTTAAAAATCTTCAAAGATATCATCAAATTAAGGGTCTGATTATATATAGGCTGTGTCGATTTTGCAAATTTTCTTTTTTTTTTCGCTAGAAAAGGGGTGTCCTATAGAGTAGCTTAAGCCAAAAAAATCGGAGGATTCGCCACATTTGAGCCGAAAAAATATTCGCGTTTTGAGCCTAAATTGCCCTAGAAAGGCAAACTTCCACTACGACTTTCCCAGGTGTAACGTGAAAATATTGAAATTGTAACGTGAAAATAATGAAATTTTAGTAACCGACACCGGGGGCCTGGCACAGTGTTTCCAAAAGTTGCACATTTTCTTATGGGGAATAACAGTGTTGTTTTTTATTTAAGTATATTTAATATTCCACTTCACGCATAACCCTCCGCTCGCTTCGGGGGCGCAACCAAACAAAACTAACCCAAACTAACCCAAGACATGCCGGAAATTAAAAAAAAATGGAAATTTGTCAATCGAAAATGCAAATATTTTTTAGTTTGTTTTTCCTCATTTGGGAATGTCTTGGGTTAGGTTTGTTTGGTTACGCCCCCGGAGCGAGCGGAGGGCCATGTATGAAGTGAAATATTTGACGAATATATACATACAAAGGAATAGTGTAATCGAATGAGTGTCTCTTTTATTCCGATGAATGAATGCAAATGCACATTGAACAATCATCCAAGCAGCCACGGTTACCATACGGCGGGCAATGATATCATTATGGCAGGATCGACCATCCCTTCATCTTCATTCAATCGGACTACTGGGGGTCTCGGTCAACAGCAATATGTCCTGGCATGACCACGTTGCTAACGTCGCAAAATCAGCCTCCCAGAAGCTTGGTACGCTATTTCGCAACAAAAAATGTATACACCGCAGCAGTTGCTCTTGCTTTACAAAGCGCAAATAAGACCGTGCTTAGAATATTGCCCACACATCTGGGGATTCCGTTCGGAAGAGAGTTGTGCGTCTCGTCGGTGACCCGGAGTTGACCCGGAATCTGGATAGTCTGAAACACCGCAAACATGTGACCGAGAAATCCCTGTTTTACCGATACTTTTACGGCAGATGTTCCCACGATTTGGCCTGCCTTATCCCGCCCCTGACAACGCCTGTCAGACAGTCACGGTAGATGGCAAGAGCGCACCGGTTCGTCGTACAATTGGAAACACCTAGAACATCGCTTTACAAGAAGAACTCCTTTGTCTGGCGCACTGTGAAACTCACTCCCAGGACGCATATTCGGATGTAACAAGCAAGATGTCCATTCGACTATGTCGAACGTTTCGTCATATGTGACGTGCCCGATAGCATTTAGTCGGATGTCGTGACTGTTACATAGAATCAACAAATAAGTCTTCAATTATTTAAACACTTTATGCATGGCTCTCCGCTCGCTTCGCTCTCTATACGAGGGCTCAACAAATAGAAACTAACCAGATGCTAACCAAAACTAACCCAAAATTTTTATTTTATTTTGGGTTAGTTTTAGTTAGCACTTGGTTAGTTTCTGTTTGTTGAGCCCCCGTAGCGAGCGAAGCGAGCGGAGGGCCATGCATGCATGAAGTGTTAAAATAATTGAAGACTTATTTGTTGATTCTATGTAACAGTCACGACATCTGACTAAATGCTATCGTGCACGTCACATATGAAGAAACGATCGGCATTGCCGAATGGACATCTTGCCTGTTACATGCGAATATGCTCCCATGACATCTGTTCCCCAAACTAACTATTCAAGAACCGCGTCAATCAACATCTTCGCACACACACCGCTCGTCGAGCAATATAGGATGTGCTACTGCCATAAAAAATCATTCACCTAATTAAAAAAAGAGTAGAGACACTTATAGCACAGCTTATTCACTACCTAGTCAACTCTATCGAAATCGGAAAGATGGAGTGTCTGGCACTGCGCCCTGTGCGGTTCAGTTCCACAGTTGAATTTAAAATCAATTTTCGCTTCAAAATACATGACAAATTCGTCCGAAGCCTCGGCTATCGCCCTGAGAGGTTCGGAAATTTCGGATTTTTATACAATTGTGCGTTTTAAAATAGTTTTTAAACGGATTTTAGACAATAAAATAGTTATTTATGCAACAAGTGTGTAAAGTGAACCTTTTTTATGAATGGGAATATTGATAAAAAAATTTAATTGAAATTGAATAAAAAAAAGGGTACTTTACACATGAGTAGCATACAAAATTTTTTCCACTACCGCAAAATATATGAAAAAGCAAAAATATTATTAAATTACTTTACGCACTAGTGCGCAAAATAAATTATTTTACACACTAGTGCGTAAAATATATTATTTTACGCATTGCCCTAAATGTCAAAAAATATGTCAGATTTACTTTACGCACTAGTGCGTAAAATAACTTATTTTACGCACTGCACATTAAAAAAGCCTATTTTACGAATCTTAGAGAGTGCGTAAAGTGAGTACTTTATGCACGGTAGTAGAAAAAGCATATTTTAAATTAAACGGACTGTCAAAAGTATTATTCAGATGCCCAGGCGTTTAAAACAATATTAAGTCAGGACCCTCTTCTAAAATTTGCAAAACTTGGTTATTGACTTTCCCAAATCAAAGGATGCCGTCGCAAGATGACTAGCTGGTAGTGAATAAGCTGCTAACGAAACTACAGTAAACGTCTGGCAAAAGTGTGCCTTTTTAAAAATCTTTGTTTTGGCTATTGTGATAGTTGACAGTAAAAAGGAGGATGGATATTTACAAGTAAAATTTAATTTTGTTTAATGGGGCTATGGCTATGAGTCGCTTTAATTTAGGACCGGAATAAAACGGAGGTCTCTCGTTCGACGCAAATGTATCCTAGTTAATATTTTCACCCAACAATTGATTTTCAGATGTGTTTTGTCTATATTTCTAGGGCTTTTGTGAAGTGGTGCTGAAAATTTGTGTCAAAACTCGAACTTTGAGGGCACTTTTTCGGTTCAAATGTAGCGGATCTTCCGACTTTTTTGGCTTACGCTACTATATAGGACACCCCCTTTCTAGTGAAAAAAGAGAATTTGCAAAATCGACAAAACCTATATATCACCAGACCCTACAAACCAAATAATATAAATAACCACACAGTTCGGCATCGGCAATTTCCCCGCCAATGACTAAAGCAACTCGCTGCCGAAATTTTAATATATGTAAAAAAATTAGGTGTTGGTCTAGGTTCAAAGTGTATTAAATATATCCTGCGACCAATCACGAAACGCCTCCCCGCTAAAAATCAAGTAAACGTCGCACTGTTGCCTATTGTCGCGTATTTTAAATAGCTTGAAGGCGAATAAAATATATATACATTATAAATATTATAGTATACTTCTTCCGTATTCCGTATTTCCCTGTTTAAATAAAATAGTAAATAATAGACGACACTAGTATTAAGGAAAATAACAAAATTAAGTATCCAAGGAGGAAATATAAATATGTAAATTCACTATAGGAAACTAGATAGAAAATAAATTAGGATTATTGGGAAAAAAACGTGGCAGCATCTAAATATGCGAGGACATTTTTTGCCCGCATTCTTTCCGTCCAGGTTCTTTCATTTGGCAAACAGTAGAACTTTTAACTAACTCTGAGCGTGGGGTTGGCAGTAAAGATCATGCTCCGTATTCTTAAGTGGATCGTTGTGAGATGGCCTATCTGGAACAGCAGATACGTGCTTGCGGAACAAGCCAACGGATTCAAATATGAATAAGGATTGAGGAGTTATCATTTTAAACCTTTTAAAAAAATCCTGGCAGTGAGTTCTACTGTTTAGTCTCAGAGAGTATCGAACAGCTCTCTTTTATAGTTTGAAAATACGCTCAGATTGAGTCGCACAACACGTACCCCAGAATGGAAGGGCATATCGGAGGTGAAGCTCAAAAAGGGCAAAATAGACTGTTCTAGCAGTTGACATGTTAAGCTCCCTGGAAACCTTTCTTAGTGCAAAACAGGCAGAACTTGCAAAGGGTCAAGTCGCTAAAGATGTAGCCGATCAAACTCCTTAGAAATTTGAATAAAGGATTATAACAGCCCCCTCTTTCTATGTGATTTGTGATGTAATTTTTAATTTTATTTTAATTGCAATGTTTAATCAATCAAGAGTTTGATTGATTTGACTCGACTGTGCTGATTCCTGACAAAGAAGCACTCATGATGGCCTCAGGCTGAAAGCGCTTTGCATTGCATACTAATTAAAAGATTTGCACAAAATACAAACCTTTCAATTTAATAACAACTTTTATTCCCTAAGGCCCGTGACAAACAGTGAGTTTATAGCTCTTCTTGAATTAGTTCTCTTAATGTAAAAATTATCTTTCACTCGGTTGCACATGTACCTTGTATACCTGCAGTTGATGGACCTGGCCGTGTTAAGGCCACCGATCTCCATATATGGATAAGCACAAAGCGATCCAAATCATACTGATTCATGCGCCTTCAGATGTAAACAAAATAAGGTAGTTCTGAGACTGCGCAGTTTCAATTAGCAGGTTAAAGATCGATTCCACGTGCTTCATCACCTCATGGCCGCGAATAAGCGACAGGTCCGGATTTTAAGAATTTGGAAAAATATTTTTGCCGTTGTATATATTACCAAAAATTTAAAAGCAAGTTGATAGATGATATATTTAACACAAAAATTGCAAGCCATTGGTTTTTAAAAGAAATAGAATAGACCAACCGATAAAATATACAACTTTTGCTATTTTTCCGAATCTTGCTTTGTTTTGGAGACAAAAAAAAAATTAAAACTATTTCTTTCCTCGTCCCTGGGCGACACAAAAACCAATTAAAAAATGTAAAAATATGACAGTATGTATATAATTATGTTTAAGGAATAAACCATTGATAGCTATGCAAAAAAATACTACCAAATATTTTGGTACCTACCTAATTTTTACATTCTTTATGTGCGACATGCATTTTTTTTGTTAAAAATATTAACTAGTTTGCCCAAAATGATTTTATGACCAAGAAAATTTGAATGATTTATACTGTAAAATCTGGTGTAACACAGGCGCAGCACTGAAACTTGTAAATTTTCAAATATATATATTTTTTAAAATCATCCCTTTGATTCGAAAATATTAAAAAATTGAAGCACCTTCTAATAAAACCCTTTTTATATGCGTTTGCCTTAAATTTTACTTTCTCTTTAAGTTAGTCTTGAATAGGTACTACTTTTAAAAGATATTTGTAATGTAAAAGTATTTTGCATTCACACATGACATACCACAATCTGTAGGCAAGAAATACACCTTTTTTTAGCTTTTTAAAATATGAATTTTTGTTGCATTGAATAGCTAAAATATCTTTGGGGCAAAGAAAGGTTTATTAAAACAAAACATCATGATATAAACGTTTTATTTACATTAACTTACATTAGGTAGTAGTAGTAGTCTATTTGGAAAAAGCCAATAATACAAAATATGTAGGTAGTATGTACCAAGATACAAAATTCTTAAGACTATACACATGTCTAAATGCTCATGAAAACCTTAAAACATTTAAGGGTAATTAGGAAGATTCCTGAGAAATTAAACTGATTATTTTTTATTACAACAGTGAAAAAAAATCGATAAATATTTTTTTATTTTCACTAAATATGAATATTACGAGAGCTATGCCAGTTTTTAGTTTTGTATATATAGATATACTATGCATGGTGTGACGTAATAATTCATGTGTATTGTGACGTCATAAGCACATTTCTAGGCTTATCCGCCTCATTTTTCGCCTTATGAAAAAAAAGAAAAAACACGTGTCCACTTAGTTTTCATGGGCTATCAAAAAATTTATGAAACTTCCTCATTGTTCCGTATACCTGTTTCTGCTATTTTAATAAATTTTTTTAAAAGTATTTTACAGTATGTTCCATAGGTTCAATATAGAAATAATCCGTGGGGGAAGCTTTAACATTTTTTTTCCAATTTTTACTCCCTTCTTTTATTTTTTCTTTACCTTTACAGATAGAAAAGACATACAAGTTGTACTTTACGTCACTCACTACACTTTTCTGTCCTAAATTTTTAAAAGAAGGGGGTAAATATTGGAAAAAAAATTAAAGCTCCCCCCACGGATCATTTCTATATTACTGAACCCATATATGTAGTATGTAAAACAATTTTTAAAAATCTTTTAAAATAGCAGAAACAAGTATGGGGAACAATTACCCATTTAAGGATCTAAAAAAAACTATTTAGAGCATCAAAGCTCCTCAACAAATCCTACCTATAAGAAGACTCTTTTAATATAAAATGATAAAACTGAATAAACTCACTGCTATTTATGCATCGTGACAGTAAATAAACCTTTTTTAAGATATTATTCCCATATTTTGTATGTAATGCTGCAGTAATCCTTAAAAGAAAATGATACTTACTTAAAATAAGAAATCCCTAACCCTGGTATTCTACCCTTATTTTGGCAACACCAAATCAAACACCGTTGAGTATTTTTTTTGACCTTGGCAGTTGACGCCATTGTCTTTTAAGGTCTTTTGTCTTTAAATCCTATTCCTAACGTCTACACCAACTTATACACTAACAAAATACACTAATAACGACCTATTATAATAATAAACTAAACTAGATGTCCAGGAGTAAATTAGTTATTTTCAACGAAAACGATAATATAAACCACTCAGACGCACGTACGTACTTCAATAAGTGAACGAAACGAAACGCCGAAACCCATTACGGCAAACACAGAAAAAAGGATTATTTCAAGCGCAAGCAACAAGCAAGGTCAGAGAAATTTGATAATATTTTTGATTACCGAACTGTAAAAGCTTTATGAGCTGATTTCGTTCTGTCGCTTCTCGGTGTTTGTGCGCATGAGTAAAATTATCCTATTTTCAGTTCTGTCCGACGCAGAACCCGGTTTTTTTCCCCATGATTGGTACGATTTTTCGACGCATGCAGACGGCTTGTGCTTATCCATATATGGAGATCGGTGGTTAAGGCAGTAACATCAGACATGCTTGTTTCCTGGCTCCATCGCTTCACCTAAAAAGAATAGAAGATACTTACTTACAGTATTTATTTATTAATTTACTTTCATTTGCAAAACTCTTGAATGTACAAAATATAACCTTTATTTAACAATTTATTTATTTATAATTTACAATTATTATTACAATTCAGACTGTTTTGATATGTAGAAAGTTTTTTTCCCCAGTTGTATATTCATTTTAGTGACACCTAAGTGCCTGCACGGCTTCTCGCCTAATGTAAAATGCATGAAAAGGAAAAAGTAACCAACAAAATAATTACACTGATACTAGATATCACTTCCCCCAAAAAAAACCCTCTTTAATTGTATCAAAATACAAGTGAGTTACACCATTTCATAATTTTTTCAAGGCCGACCATAAAACTTTCACTATTTTTTACAACATATTATGTCTTACATTTTATACTTAACAACTTCATTCTAGGCATGTATTTTATCTCTATAATAAGCTAAATAACTTAAATTCCAAATCATCTATACATTTCAGGTCCAAAGTCTACTATTGATTGGTAATCATCAGGTGTTTATTTACATTTGAATAACTGTGTTCATGCTTATATTTTTAAATGCATATAAACATCTAATATAGCATATTTCTGTAGAGCAATGCAATAATATTGTTATAAAATTGCACTTACTGTTAAGAGACGGCTTAACTTTTTTTGGTGATAAAAACTTCCGCTAAAGTGGAGGCTTTCTTGGAGTTTTCGGTTTGGCATATGAGAAAATTCTTGGAATCGAATTTGATTTTAATTTACGGCTGTCATCCTCTCGGGTCTTCTCCCACATTTCTGGTGCAAAATGAGCCTAAAATAATAACAATAAAGCTCTTTACCCCTTTCATAGTTCAGAAAAGTAAATGAACCATCCAAAAGAGTAAATCAATAATTAAAAAAATTGTGGCATGTTCAATAAGGTTATTTTTGAATAGAAGCCATTGGTAAATAGGTTTTGGCTTAGTTTACCTTTTCAGCTGGAACCTAGGTTTGAACTAACAATGCTTTCATAAAGAAACATTCATTCATTATGCATTTAACTTGTAGTTTTTCAGTTTAGTTCAGTTTTCTAATTTGAAATAGTATTATAGGTTATATTACTTCATAAATATGAATGATCTGTAGGTGTGCAGTTATCCCTTCTCGTCTTAATTAACCATTGTTTCCTTCTTTCGGGATCTCTTGGAAAGCGTTTCATTACAAATCCTTTTTTGTAGAATTACTACAATTTATTGCAGAACAACCAGGCATTTTTGCTGCAATAAGTTTATAACTATTGCACGCTTTTAAAAAGCAAACAAATGCTAATATCACAAACACTGATCAATATACAATGCTCAGTCAATTAAAACTACTTTATAACCGCCAAATTTTAAGATTTTACACAAAACTATTTCATTACAGATTACAGCCTATGCAAATGAGGAGAATCGCAAAAAATGGCGGACAAATCACGTGATCCCGAAAAGCCAATCAAAAATAAGACCCTCATTGTCGCCACTGTCTTGTATAAAGTGTTGTATAAAGCTACTGTAACCGCCTTTTGTCTCGAACGCCACCTCGCTGTTCGTCCCCAAGCAGCAAATTTGAATATCTGGTTGCCTAGAAACTTATATTCATGACCACACATTTAAGTTTTTTGTATATTTTAGGTGGTATGTGGCCACGCGACGAAGCTGGCGCGAAAGTCTTAACATACATATGGCAAAGACGTACGGGCAAGACTATTTTTCTTGCCCAGGGTTTATAAAAATGTGTTTAAACTCAAAAATGTAAATGGATAATAGAATTAAACAATTTTTTACGGAATTACTGTTTTTTTTTCGTGGAACATTAATTAGTTAAAAATTAATTTTATTTTACAAACCAGTATGTTTAGATTAGAACATGCTTACTAATATTCAAAATAGTAATTTTCTTGTGGCACACGACATTCTATTTCCACATTATGGAACATAAAATTGAATTAAGAAGGCCTTAGTTTTATAATTTGTGTGTCTTAACTAGTAAGTCTTACCTTCATAATGCTAATAACATGGGTGTTTATGAATGAAAAAGCGTTAATACTTGAATCGACACTGGCTTTTCCATAGTGTAGTGATTGCTGTATGACATAATATATTTATGATATTCTAACGTGATAAGCAAGGTCATAATCTGAGGAACTTACACAATGTATAAATAAGAATTACTTTCCAGTGTATGTACGTGAACATACCTACTTTTTTAAAAATATTGATTAAATCCTGAATAGCCAAGTGACACACTGTGTAATGCAACCCTCAGTTTGACAACTTCTCTGCAATATTAGGTAAACTATTCTTATTCCTTCCAGACTTGCTAACTTTTAAAAATAATTTAAGCTGTCCCTACCTTATCTAATAAAAAATCAATAAAAACACTACACTGCAAAATATGATATCAGCTTTAATCCTCAATATATGGGATTTTCGTTAGGATCGAAAGAAATATATAATAAATATCAAGTTTCTCAATGTTCAATGCACAAACACAATTATCAATGGTTTTGAAGCATCCGAAAATATTACTAAAAAAGCTAAAAACGCAACGAAACATAGAAGATGCAATGGCAGCAATGGCGAAACGAAGGCCTTTCGTCGCGCAGCAAAGTCACAGCGACAACGATGTGGTTGAGCTTACCGCGGGGAATAGGGCGATAGATAGTAAGTGAATATAGGCCCTTATAGGAAGTAACTATCCTTCTCAGGTTTATTATATTAAAAAAGCCCGTAGAAAAGGTGTTGACAAGGAATGCATAATAAGCAGTTCTTTGAACTTGATGACGATGATGAGAATAATTTGCATTGTTAGGAGAATCAAGAATAAAAGAAAAGTGAACAGCTAAGGGATGGTTTTAAAAAGTGGACCTTCCATTTAAATAAAATATACCGAGTTTTAAAGCAGTGATAAAAATTGTTAATGTTCGTTTACCAAATATATTGTCAGTAGACATGGAAACATTGTTAGGAACTCTAAGTATGTCTACAATTCAACAAATGGGCGCAGGGTGTTATTGGCTTCAAGGCTTTAAATTTTGCTCAAATAAACCATTTAGACGTTGTCAAAAATTTTGTTAAATACAAAACATGAATGGCTTGCCAATTTATAAAAGTTCCAAGAACGAATTCTAGTCTTATTATCATTAATTTTAATAAAAATATATTTTTTGTATTTAAATCATGTGCATATGTAATTCCGTTTTGTACGTCTTTTAATTTTATGTATTCTCTCCTGGCCTCCTCGAATGAATTTATAACTGCCTCGTTTGGTCTAAAATCCCCCTTTACTTCCATTCGACTCCTTCACAGAGGAGCCTGCCCCCTGTCTCAAGCATTTGTATTGTTCACGAGGGGTTCCCCCTCTACCTTTACCAAGAAACACACCGGCCATCTGTTCATTGGTAGTGGCAATGTGGTGAAGGGTTAAAACAATTTTTGACACTAATGAGAATAGTTCCCAGATAAATCATTTGTTTTCTGGTTATTTATTTTTATTATTTTGTTAAAATATTTCAACATGAGTTCAAGCGCAGTTGAAATAATTACAATACACTAAAAACTAACTTAAAAAATGCACATATTATAAAGTCATTTAATTTTGTTATATAAGCTCGCATTAAAGTTACAGAAAATCTAATCTTAAAATGCAAAAATGTCAGTTTTGAAAGAAATCTCATATCAGTGATTTCCCGCCGGTATATTATGTGCGGTAAAAGCCGAGTACATCCACCACCGAGAAGCGACATTACGGGTTTCAATTTTCATGGCGCCTGAATTTACATTGTGAAGAAAATGTGTTCCATAAGAGTAATTGAACTTTTAAAAGTAATTCCTAATTCTAGTGGAACGCAATTTCCTTTGAAAAATACGCACTTTATTATGTCACCATTTTAAGTGACGAAAAATCAGCTGAACAAATACTATTGTGTGAAGGAATATATGAAGTTTGGTATGTAGTTTTTCTTCTTCGAGCATGGAGGTCACCCATAAAGAAGAGTCAAAGTCTCACGTTGAAGGACAACTTCATATCAACAAACTGTTACACTTGCATAGAACTAAACGCTCATAATTTTATCAAAACAATTATATTGTTCAAATTTAATAGTTTTGAGAAAAAATTATAGAGCAATATATTTTATATACTAAGATGAGTAGTCAGCCATGCGAACAGCTGTTCAGACCTGTGAAATTAATGATATCCACATTTTCCACAATAAAAGTTTCAGCATAAGATAATTTCTATATAAAATTTGCAGAATCAGTACCATACACAATAAAGTTTGTAAGATAATCTCAGAATTCATACATCCCCGTGAGGTGAAAACAAGAAGGGATCGACAGGTCATGATAATTAAGGAAGAAATAATGAATGGAGACCTTGAATCAGTAATGGTGAGAGCTATGGCTGATGCTGCAAAAGAAGTTCGGCCAATAGGTATTAATGTCTATGGAGTGAATTACTTGCAATTGAATTTGGAGCCTGTTATGGAAGATCTTCCAGAGAACAAGACCCCAGACGGTGATGATACAGACAACTTTCAGATTGATCAGAACACTTATGAAGATAAGGAAAAGAAGTTGAAACAATCGTTCACAAAGACCATATATTGGATCTGAGAGATTGTAAGGGCACCTGGAGGATGGGTGCGCAATTATGAAAAATCCTCATTCTGGTAAATCGAAAATCAGTAATGATTGCCTCAAAAGATTTAGAGTCGGAGCAACTGGCAATACATTGGGAAAATTAATTTTAAAAAAACGACTCAAAATTCAACCCCAAAAACCTATCAAAAAGGAGACATTGAAAAAGTCGCATCTGAAATGGATGAAGAAATAACTAGGTGGTGATGAATCAGATCGAGTATCAGGTCAATCAGAATCTTATCATTCTCATCATAAATATAGAGGAATCCTCGAAGGAATCTATGAAGGATATTTCAACAGAAAAATTATATGCCGTAGCCTATGATAAACAATGGTTTATCGGAAAAGTTTCAGATATTTTCGATGGAAATGAATTAAAATTCAAATTTTTAAAAATAAACATTAAAAACGTTTGTCTCACCTAGACAAGATGACACCAATATAGTTCAGCTAAAATATTTCTTTTATGGCCCTCTGTATCTAGCAGGAAGTGGAACTTTCACTTTAAGGGGGCATAATCTAATAACCATAGAAAAAATATATATAAAATAAAATCTAAATAATTTTCTTGTAATATATTTTTCAATGAACTTCTATCGAGATTTTTTTTTCATATTTTAGTTTATTATTTTGTGTCGTTTTCCCCCGTTGTAATACGATTTTGCCATATGAAGATTGGTTCAAGATTTTTTTGAAAATAGATATTATTACAAACATTTGGAAGTTTTAATTAATTAAAATATAGGTATGTACATAAACCATTTCTCATTCCCCTAACTTTGTGACTATGAAAAGTGAAATTTAACCCGAGGTATTATTGGGTATTAGGGATTAGTGGGTATTAGTATGGGTACTAGGTACATTAGTGGGTATAAGTAGGAGAAATAGAGGTATTAGTGTACAAAATTTGGGAGCGTGGTTTACCCCTCGCCCGGTAGCCTAGTTGATAGGTCATTAAAAGTATCCTAAGACTTTGAAGAGCGCATTAAATTACCTTTTTTAGTTTTGGTGATATGCACATTGAAAACTGACTAAAATTTGTTGGCATATGGTTCAACACAGCAGCCGTTTACATTTATAAAATCTTTAATTTTTTTATAGTAGGCGTCTATAAAAAAATTGTAAACTGCTGTTCACTCTGATAGTAACTCCAAACCATACGCTATTTTTTTTTTAATTATGCATATCTCACTAGAAAATCCTGTTCTTATTTGGATAAATTAAATTGATGATAACATTCTAGAAATATCGAATTTACAAATGCGCCAGCCAACTATAACTTATTCCACGGTCTTACACTTTAAAACACCTCCGTATATTGGCATAATGTTTTGCATTTTCTCAAGTTTTATAAGACTTGTTTTAAAATTCCGTACATCATACATCATAATTTTAGACACATATTGATGTTTGAATGTTAACTTAATATTTTGATGTCACTCAGACATTGTTAAGTATAATATACACTAATAAATCATATACCATATTCTCATTCATAATCGTCTTTGTCAAAAAAAAGTGTTATAGAGCTAGAAAGTGTATTCGGTCGTTCTGAAAGTCGGGTCATTCCTTTAAATAAATATACGCCGGATATTGATCCTTCTCCACATAATATGATAAGAGACAGGCACAAAGCTGGGCTGTTCCATTATTTATTAGCTGAATACGACAGTCTTTCCAAAGACGTATTAGGTAATACGTAAAATAATATGCTTTTTATTATATGCATATAAATAAGCATACATTCCTATATTTGGTTATCTACAAGAAGGAGATAATTTTTTATATCTCGTCATTCCAATGAAGTACAGTGCTATCCACCACAAAAGGACCCCTTCAGTACCTTTTTTATTTGTTATTCGAGCATAAAAGATTTTATGCAAAAGTTTTAAGGTTTCATATCCATTTTTTTCTGGAGATTTATTTTTATTTATAAAAGATATCCCAGAAGGAAGGTGTCAGGGAGACAATTTTAGTAATGGATGGATATTTAATTTACAGAAATGCCACCACCTATAAGGTTAATACGTGCGACAAGAATGATTAATATGCTTCTGCATCTGTCTAAGTAGGGAATGGAATATCATTACTGATATTGAAAGAAGAATTTCGAAATTTCATTATCTTTATTTAACCGAATTACACATCGTTCCAGACAGTTTTATCACTGTCCTTTATCAAGTGTAAACTGATCACTGATCTAAATCTTAAGGCTACTGAGCTTATATACTATAGTAAAGCGCTCAGTTGAGACCGGGTTGAATGAATTCAACTGTGAAACAGTATCCTGAAGGCGCCGACTTCTTTATTAGTAGTTACCGATTAGTGGGGATAAATTGCTGAAGATATTCTCATTGTTTTTAAAAAAACAGCTTTTTAAAACTTGCGCTTTTTTCTCTGTGTGGCTTGTAATTAATCGTAATAAATCATGTTTGGAGCTAATTTCTAGATTATTTATTAAAATAAAATTACACTAAAGTCAACATCAGATGACGGGTGACCCCCCGCTGTGATAATCCTTGGGAAAATAACCCAAAGTGTCTAGAAAAAGGGATTTAGGCAAGAACGCGCGCGAGATTTTAATGGCAATAATGACAGCAATAAGGAGTTATTGGGCCAAGACTGAGGCCAGGGCTATATGAATAGTCAAATTTTACATGTCTGGAAATTAATGCAAGAACGTAACACCGACTTCAAAAATAAATGTTAGCAGGAAATATTAAAAGACTGTTAAAATTGTAGGCTGACGCAGAACACTCCCTTGACACGGTCGATTCCACTGGCTACACTTAAGTACTAATGACAATATGGTAGATTCAAGACACTCACAGAAGCCACCACTAAAAATCTTGAAGCATTTGAGATGTGGCTATATAGGAGAATGCTCAGAATACCATGGACAGCTCAGATTACAAATATAGAAGTGCTAAGAAGAATGAAAATGATCTAGAAGTCATGTACACCATTAAAAAAAGAAAACTAGAATATCTGGGGCATGTAATGAGAAATAAAGATCGATACTCCCTACTACAAACCATAATAAAAGGAAAGGCACTGGGTAAAAAAGGGCCCGAAAGAAGAAGAACATCATAGTTAAGGAACCAACGGACTTGGTTTGGGAAAAGCTCAGTAGATCTGTTTCGAGCTATTATAAACAAAGTTATAATTGTCAACATGAATGCCAACATCCGAAACAGATAGGTACCTGAAGAAGAAGAAGAACAAGATCATATAGAGTAGATACAGGTACGCATGCCTCCATATTACATGAATAAGAAATGACCAAATTAAACCAACAAATTCAGTAAGATATTCAGTGTTTAACTGCAAGGAGAAATCATATTATAAAGTCCGTTAATGGATGTATCGCTATAATGTTTACACAGACAATAACTTGACTTTTCAATTATCCACAATGGTTCAATTCCCGGAGGTGACATAGATAATTAATATGAACAGGGTTGATATAGTATTCAATCCACTAAGCATTTTTTGTACATACATTAGGTCGGATCG
>JAEQML010070186.1:0-16972 GCA_016904865.1 Pissodes strobi | reverse complement strand
ATATTCTTCCAAGAAGAATTTCTTTAGATTTCCTGCTCATACAACAAGGTATACATATATTTCATAACCCATTGATATTTGAAATGTTGTATTACGGCTCTGTTAAAGGAAAATCATACTTATATATTTCAAATCCAGCCCTGACTTTTCCTACCCAACTGACATTAGCAAGGTCAAATTTAATTTTTCGCCTGACAGGTCGAG
Source organism: Pissodes strobi (assembly GCA_016904865.1). Taxonomy (NCBI): domain Eukaryota; kingdom Metazoa; phylum Arthropoda; class Insecta; order Coleoptera; family Curculionidae; genus Pissodes; species Pissodes strobi. The sequence continues at coordinate 16,768 of JAEQML010070186.1, read as the reverse complement.
TAATATTGCTGGTTGTTATATTTGCCGTGCTACGGCTATTGCCCTAAAAAGACCTGAAATTACGGATTTTTATACAATTTTTCCATTTAAAATCGTTTTCAAACGGATTTTAGACGATAAAACATCGTATTTTAAATTAAACGAACTGTCAAAAGTATTATTCAGATGCCCAGACGTTTAGAAAAATATTAACTCATGGCCTTCTTTGAAAATTTTCACTTGACTTTCACAAATCAAAGGATGCCGCCGCAAGATGAGTAGCTGGATATTGAATAAGCTGTGCTACCAGGAATAACATCAACTTATGGACAAAGCTTATTCACTACCAGCTGGTCATCTTGGGGCGGCATCCTCTGATTTGGGAAAGTCAATAACCAAATTTTGCAAATTTTAGAAGAGGGTCATGACTCAATATAATACTTTAACAGTTCGTTTAATTCAACATATGCTTTTTTTATCATCTAAAACCCGTTTAAAACGATTTTAAATGGCACAATTGTATAAAAATCCGAAATTTCCGGACTTTTTTAGGACGATAGCCGTGGCATCGGACGAATTTGTCGTGGATTTTGCAGCGTAAATGCATTTTAATTTCAACCGTCCATTAAAAATAAGCTATATCATATGGATATATCATCAATATAATGAAAATGTAATTTTTTAGAAGCGCCATTTGAGTCGTTGCAATGGCGGCCGTTCTGGACTAGTTTCTCCTCAATGCGCACGGTTTATAATGTCACATCGGTTTACACATTCCATCCCCACATTTCCGTCCCGACCCATTTGCCGAGATTTACCCTCATACCGCCGCGTAAGATGTTTACATATCAAAAACATTCATTGTAAATACTATTAATTATTTTTCTGAAGAATCTGTTACCCAAGAATTTATTTCAAAAGAATTGCATGAAATCCAACTAATCAGAAAAAATAAAGATATATATTTAAAAAGTCGCATGCGCCATCATGAAAAATTAGAAACATTGAGAGTTCATGAGAATATAACATATAATATACTCATGTATATGCACCTTTTTTTCACAACCCCTATACATTTTTAACCTCAATGGATGGCTCTTGTGTTGTCTCCAGTTGTATTAAAACTCGCAAGGTTCAAGAATCATCAAACATTGTATACTACTTATCGTTTAGCATTATTTTTAAACTTTAGGGATAAAATTAATACATAATTTTCATGACTGGTAATCCGTGTCGCCACGCCTTGAATGGGCGTGCAGGTTATGTAGCGAGTGAGAGTTATGTAGTGAGAAGAGATGATAAAGATTGCACTTCAGTTAGAAACAATTACAATGTCTATTGGTCAAAGACTTGGTAAATATACACTGTGCCCGACTACTAAGGGGCGCATGTATTTTCTATTGAGGTATATTTAGACGTTTGGATGCTGTGGGTTCTGATACGGCGGCCCTGCATGGTTCAATTCCAGTGGCAACACGTGCTTGTTTTAAAAGTTATGTTTGGAAAAAAGTTCTTGATTTTGGGCATGTCATCAGTTAGTTTTATTTCGTTGCGCCCCGGAGCGAGCGGAGGGCCATGCGTGAAGTGAAAAATATCAACTCTGAAGGCCTGTGACTCGGTCCATGCAACTCTTGTGTTAATGCTTTACCTAGCCGTATTCGATTGAGTCTGGCGGTTCAATATGAACTGAAACTGAACTGATATTTCAGTTCAGTGAGCCAAGGTCAAATGAAATTATGGAAACCAAAGACTTTTCTATAAATAAAAACAATAAAAAAAAAGCCGATTGACAATTGACATTTAAATGCCATATTTTACCTGAACTACTGAATCTAAGTGATCCCTGTCCATTTTCGGTTCACTTACAGGTGAGCTGGATCACTTTTTAGGTAGTGGGTCCAAAGTGATAATTTTACAATCGAACACGAATCAGTTAAATAAAGTTCAGTTAGATCGATCTGAATCTATCCAAAGTAGTGAATCGAATACGGCTATTGTTCGGCAATTTTTTAAATTAAAGCTCTGTCTCCACTACAGATCAAGATAATTTTAAAAATCAAAAACATACAGATACGTTTTAAAAACTTCCTATTAATGATCCGATCCAGGAAGAAGTCTTTGTGGATACGATAAGTTTAATGTTATCGATATCGATACGATAACACGATACTTTAATTTTCCTCGGCTGGCACCATTGGGTTCAGGGTTTAGACGTTTGTCGTTGTTTGGTTTGCTCTCTTTTCGTTCAGAAGTCGTCGAGGTAAGTTCGTACGTCATTCTTGAACTAAACTCTATTGGAAATAATTTATTTAGAAAATCGTGAACGTATTATCTTGATCTTCTAGAATACACTGTTCTATTCCTCGTTTACTGATTTTGATTTGTTTCCTAGGGTTTACGGTGATTTAGTAAAAAGTCACACCAATAATGTTCCGTTCTCTTTCCAGATTGAAATCTTACGGCTCACTTTGCAAAGGAATTTCGAATATTAGCATTTATACAAGATCAACACCTCTATACACATCTCAGATCAACATGTAAGTACCCATTTAAAAGTTTTCTCTTTACCCTTATATTATACGACGTCTTAACGTTTTATGTAAATACAAATGGCATAGAAAATACATTACAAATGGCGTCTGCTATGTAAGTGGCGTCCATTTTGTTTTTAATTGAACATGAAATGAACACGTGTTACGACGTCAGGCTTGCGACGTCACGATCGCCTAGAAAATTCGATTCGCGTCTACGAACGCCAATTTTGAGCCTTCACGCATGTGTACCTGCTAATTCATATGTGTTTTTAAAATTGATTTTTCTTGATTTTGGTCATGCCTTGGCCCTGGGACATTTTGTTTGGTTGCGACCTCGAGCGAGTGCAAAGTATATGAGCGAGTGTAGGGGCCATGGCCTTGCTGTAAGTGAAATATAAATGGAAAACTGCGCATCGAAAATTGTGTACCTAGACGTGAGTCACCTAGGACTCAGGACCATTGACGTTATAAAGGAAATATAACGTCAATGCTCAGGACCTTATAAAGAATTTACAGGTCATTCACAATATCACAATTTCACCCTTGTATATATCGTTGTTTGAATAAAGTATTCAAACAACGTATATATTTAAGCTGAATTTATAGATTGACATAACATAAGCCAAAGGTCTATACCACAGTTTAAGTTTAGAATATTTATAAACTCTGTCTATACATAAAAGATCTTTGCATAAGCATGGCAACATTCAAATTTGAGTCAGAGTTTTAGTTGTGGGTGGGTGAGTTTTAGTTTGTGGTTTATTTCTATAATTTAGTTGTTTCAATACCCTTTTGAAAATGAATTAAATAAGTGGACATGAATTTGAACATTTGAATTGAGAAATATAACGTTTTCTATAACAGCGACCTACAAACCCCCTCCCATACCAAAGACTGATTACATTAATGACATACATATCTATTTAGAAACACTAACAGGGTCAAATTATGAAATATTTTTGACTTTATACCTAAATACTGTAATTAAACCATCTACTGAGTCTTGCCTGGACCATATATTTGTAAGGCAAAATTTAAATCAAGTAATATTTGTTTTCAGTCCTTTCATTTTTACACAGGCAACATATTGTATCCCTTCTAGGGATGCTTGGAACAGGATATTTTTAATAACAGGTACAACCTGTTCCAGTTTGAAAAAGTACCTGTTTCAAAAAAACTGTTCCAGTTCCAAACTGTTCCAAAACTTAAATAACTCTACTTTCTGTTTCTACCTGTTTCGCGCTGTTGCGACAATTGTATTGGACCATGACGTGTTCGTTGTCCCAGGACGGACGCGATTGCAGCAATCCAACTAGTGTTGCCGATTGTCACATAATTATCAAATTTTAACATAATTTTGTCAGCATTCTGATCAAAAATTTAAATATTACATAATAATATCAGAAGGGATATATTTTGCTTGATCGGCCATTTTCAGGCTTTAACATAATTTACATCAAAATCTGATAATTTTGGCTTACCCATCACATAATTTCATTTCATGCCATCGGCAACAGTAGATCCAAGTGGCGCGTTAAAGAGCTAGCCAATAGAATTGAATATTGAATATATTAATAAGTACAAATACTACAATTACAATTGAATAATTGTTAGAGAAGATGTAAGATTCGATTGTCACACTGTCGACTCCAGTTCTTAAGTACAAGCAGTTATTTGGTCACGCAACACCAAAAGTCTGGAATTAAAGTGCTAAATTGACCATTCCCAGCGATGACCCAATAGCTCAGCTTAGAAGGAGCCCGTTAAATTGATCCTTCTCAGCAATGCCATAATAGCTCGGCTTAGAAGTAGTTTGCTAAATTGGACCTATAAAACCAAAACAAATTAATTAGTAACTTGAAACAGTTGGTTTCAAACTCCACGAAGCTGACAGTTACAAAAGTTACAATTAAATTACTAATTTACAGCTCCATTATTTTAAAAGAGTAAAAGCTCTAATTTAACATGACATGCACAGTATGCCGAAAAAATCTAAATAATTATTAAAACATTATATATAACTAACTAAAAGCATAACTTGGTATTTGATAAAGTATTGACAAGAGAGTTTGAGTCCCCTGGAAGGCAAGAATAACCATAGTATATAGAGCTCGATATACAGAGCAACCCTTCCGAGACATAATAATTGACCTGTTGTTTCACGAGGTTCTAGCAGCAAAAATTTTAAGAAAAGTAAGCTAAACAGACTAGAGAGCAACTCTTGAACATCAGCAGGCCATGCTAGAGTCACTAAAGTCATAAAAATAAACTTGTAAGAATATTCAGGAAGGTCTTTCAAAACTGACCCCGAAAGAAATACTATCAAATGGAATTTGGCTTATTATGATTTACCTCCTCAGCAATGAAGGGTCACACAAAATAACGTGGTTGTCCTGTCCAGATTTCCCAAAAATCCAAACCAAATCTGGTCAGAATTTCTTCCTGATGATAATTTATCCCATAAACTGGTCACTCATTTATACATGTAGCTATGCTATGCTATCACACAGGCGGCCTTATGTTGTCTCTTATATTTATAATATTCTTACTCACTGAACCTGAACAAAATTCAAAAAACAACTTCAACTTTAATTTAAACTCGATCAGAGACAAGACAAGGCTGGATTAATTGCATAGTATGCATTAAATAGGTAAAATAATATTATTGGCAGCAATGAAATTAAGATTGTGTGACTATTGTCCCCTGATTCCGGACATTAGAAGCACAAAATATCCTAATACTTTGTGATTATAAGTAGTAAATATAAAATATGTGAAGCTTTAAAAATCACTCACAGAAACAACTGTGGAACTGTGACACCGTAACCGCAACGGCTTAAAATTTAAAACTGTTCCACGGCACTACGGCACAGATTGTGCCGTGACTGTTTTATCGGAACAGGTTCCGTGACATGGTCAAGTGACCGTTGAGCCGTGACTGTCCATCGTAACAGGAAAACCTTTCAACACGTACCTGTTCCAACCTGTTAAGGTAAAAACAGATCCTGTTCCAAAGCGGCATCCCTAATCCCTTCCCACATATCATTTTTGCATGCTTAGCACTTGATAATAACCCTTAACTACGGAGGTGCCGTCTGAGAGGCGGTGTGAAAACGAAATACCTTCATTTGTCAAAAACGGTAACGTTCAGAAGGCCGTTACCTCATGTATTCCTGGCGGGTTTGGTGGTTGACCAGTACAAAAAATATCAGATATCTAAAACTTGAAACGGGTCAGTTCCCTAGAGATCTTCTCGTGAAGCAGTTTGATAGACGGCACGTCCGGGTATACGTTATGAAATCGGTCGGAAAATTTTCGCACAAATATGGCCTCACCATCAAAACCAGTTCGCTTTAGTGATGTAAACTATGAAGAAACACTTCGAAAGTGATATACGAAGCAGACGGTGATGCTGCTAGTGATATTGACATTGTCCCTGACGAGGATTGCGAGAATTCTGATTATAGCACCTCAGAGCAATCAGCGGACAGCAGTGATGAAAGTGGAGATGACGAGTCACTAATAAATCGAGATATATTAGAAAAAAATTATGTCAATTATTATTTCCAAGAAAGAAAAACCGCGTGACAAGATATTTGTGCTTCAAATGCAAAACGCCGATCGGTATGTTTATAGTGTATGAGGCAGGCCGGCGTGAACTGCACTGCTGATATATTTTAGTTTTAAGTATTCGTTGTGCATTATTTCTTCCTAGTTTTTTCACTACTTTTTTTAAAGTGTTTTATGTAATAAATACGTTCAAATTATAGCAGTGCACTTTTTTCATTTTAACCGCCCTCGAGTTGAAGCATACCGAAAAGAACTGGCTTTGTGATTAAAAAATTGGTACGTGTTCTAAGAAACTATTTATTAAAGTACTTGCTAAAACTTAAAAGATTATCTAGAAGTACCAGTTACAAAATTGCAATATCTGCAGTAGTCTGTCAGACGGCACGTCCGAGTTTATGCTCCGAACATCACACCTCCGTAGTTAAGGGATAATATTCTCTTGCCGCATGAAGATATGCTAAGAATCTAAACATTCAGGATCAGCATAGCATATGCTAAGAATATATTACAGGACACCAGTATCAGGTGCCCATATATGTGCTATGCATGTGATGTAGAACTTACTAATAATGTGTGCATTACATTATTGCAAAAAATGCCTGTCATGTCCTCAAAAAGTATATTTTTCATAAAATAAAAAAAGCAACGGGCCGCCGCCGCGCGCCGATAGCCGCCGAATTGAAACCTGACCATCTAGACCTCTTGACCACGAGGCCTCTTGCGGCAAATTGATTGCATCACGAATGCAATCGCTCGAGTCAACAAATACCCATCTTAATAACACCATATAAAAGCCATTAAAAACTCAATTCAAATTCAAAATGCTTTATTGTCTCGAACAAAATTCATTGACAAAGCTGAGGAAAAAAAGGTAATATAAACCTATGGACTACTAACTAAAACCTACTGTCAATCAGTGCAAACAACTTAATCAATATGTAAGTAATTACAGACTATTCTTACACACTAATTTCTAATTTAAAATATCAAACAAGAATGACATAATTATCAAAAGCATAAAATGTTTACAGACAAGACAACATAAAAACACAGTGTCAAAAACCAAACAGTACAATAATTAAAATACATCTTTCAAGAACTCATCCACACCATAGTAAGCTCTCGCACACAGTAGCTTCTTAACTGTTTTCTTAAATTTCGTTAGATTAGATATCTGTCTAATCCCTTGGGGCAGGTGGTTATACAGTTTCTTGCTATTAAATATTAGCGAGTTTCTAATTTTAGAGGATGAGGGTATTGGAAGTGAAATTTTGTGTGGGTCCCTTAACTCGTATGCATGGTTAGTTACCAATTGAGGCTTGTGCTTTTTATAAATCAAACATACCGTTTCCAAAATGAACAAGGAGGGCAAAGTCAGAATTCCATGCTCCAAAAATAAAGGTCTACAAGACTCACGTACCCCGGCCTTAAACATATACCTTACAGCTCTCTTCTGCAGAACGAACACACTGAAATAATTGCCCCGAACATGAACCCCAGAAACAAATTCCGTACCGCAAATGAGATTCGATTAGAGCAAAGTAAGAGGATCTGACTGTATTAGGGCTAAATTGGTCAGAGATTGATCTGATGGCGTAACAATTTGAAGCCAATCGTGATCTTAGGGAACCAATATGACACTCAAATTTAAGCCGGTCATTGATGCACAGTCCCAAGAACCTGTTGTCAGTAACGTTTTTCAGCAAGCCATCACCCATACGAATCTCCCCAAGTTCACTGCCAAACGACATAACACTGATTTTCGATACATTTAAAGAAAGCCTATTGGCGTCACACCAGGTCTTAATCTTTTTTAAGTCTCAATTAACAGTATCGTTCAATATATTGGTATTTCTATCATGCCACAATATTGTGGCGTCATCTGCAAACAGAGTAAACTTACCATGCACGTCAAGATCTGCGAAATCATTCACGTACAGCAAGAACAGAACGGGACCCAGAACAGAGCCCTGTGGCACGCCATATTCCAACCCTTGAAGATCCGAAACACAGCCACCAAAAGAAACATTCTGTCTTCGCTCCGACAGATATGATCCAAACCAATCATGCGTCCTACCCCTGAATCCATAAAGGGCAAGCTTATGCAGCAGTATCCTGTGATTCACACAATCAAAAACTTTTGATAAATCACAGAAAACTGCCGCAGCCACTTCCCCTTCATTAAGACTCATTTACAAATTTTCCAGAAACGAGAATAATATTGCATCACTCGTACTCCTCCCCGCCTGGAAGCCAAACTGTTCAAACCTCAACACTCCGTGCCTACCCAGAAACCCCACAACTCGCTTTTTGACCAATCTTTCCACAATTTTTGATAAAGTGGGTAAGAGAGCAATTGGTCTATAGTTTGCTGCCTGGTCCTGATCACCACCTTTAAATTGGGGAATAACTGTAGCAACCTTTAAACAAGCTGGAAAATTGCCATTGCAAAAAGAATGGTTTATACACTCCACCAGAACACCCAGTGCATCATCCGGCAGCTCCAAAAGTATCCTAATCGAGATTCCATCCCATCCTGACGCTCCGCTTCTCTTGATTTTAGTGATAGTACTTTTAAGCTCTTCGATATCGGTGGGGGATAAAAAGAAAGAATCTGGGACATTAATATTTCCCAGGAACTGGGAAAAACCGACATTTGAGGGCATTACGCCAGACAGTGATGCAGCTATGGAACAGAAAAAGCCGTTCATCTCCTCGGCGGATAATTTGGAGTCCCCACATGTAGTCCCACAACTCCTTCCCCGCAACTCGTTGACAATCTTTCACGTTTCTCGCTGTCTATTGCTGGAGTATGCGATTCTATTGCCATAGTATAGGTGCTTTGCAGACCTAACAGTATGCCTATAAACTCGTCTATACTTGGAAAAATAGGCCATAAAATGTTCATTATCCAAAAAGTACTTCCTAATATAATGAAGAGACCGCATATTCTTAGCAGAAATTTTCAGTCCCTTAGTGATCCATGGTTTTTTGTTTTTTTGTTTTAAAGATCTAACAGGAAATTAATAATTAAAGTTGTCACACAGTATCCCATGAAACTAGACTCATTACGTCGCAATGATATACAATATGTATTGTAGGTCCAGTAAATGGAGCCTTTTTTTATAGAGGTATATTTATATTCGAAATTCGAACAGTTGCAAGTTGCAAAATGCCCATAATTAACCACACCGGTACAAATAAGTAAAAATTATTTATTTGATTTGATGAGTACCAAACACAAGATGTAATCTTTCAGAAAACATAGAACACCTGATTTTTGTTATATTTAACTCAGGTGATAAGAATATTTGTTATAGGAATATGCTTCGAAGTATATTCTTGGCACGTAATCTTCGAGAATATTTTTGAGAAGGTATTATGAGCATCTCATAATTTCCTAAGTACGTTCTTTGCATATCCGATGTGGAATGTTCTTTAATATGATGTTCCTAGCATGTGACAGAAATCTACTATAAAGAATATTCCTCATCGCACTTTAGGGGAATATGTTAAGAATATGAATGTGCTTTTAATGTTATGTGGGTTAGTATTAGTTAAAAAAGTAGTATTTGCTTTACCAATCAAATATAAAGCTGTGAGATTCCAAACTTGAAATTTAAGTAATTACTAATTATTGCCATTTTGAGGTCAAATTCTGAAGTTATGTAAGCTTTTCCCATTTCTAGTATTTAAAAATATATCAATATCAAATATTGTATGTTATGAACTCATTCAGGAATCTAATCCGTTTTGGCAAATCATTTTTGCTCAATCACAATAGATACTAGCAGAGACACGTGGCTTTCAGTTTTCAATATTGTATTAGTAAAAGTCGATGTTTTATATAATGACTGGAGGGTAGGTTGAATTTCCAAAGCTTTTATGGCAACAAACAACATATATTATGCACATTTGCAGTGCTAATTTCATTTAACACCAGATTCTTAAATGTTAACTTGAAAATTCTACTACGATAAGAAGGTTCATTCTTATGGGCGCGCGTGAAACGACTTGGAGACATCAATGTACTCATAATATTTTACATTGCGGCGGTAACTCTCGGACGATTCGAGCAATTCATGCGTCACTTTCTAATTCACTATTTGTACTGCAGAAGAAGGCCATTAGGTGTCTATGTGGAGCCAAGCCTCATGACTGTCGCCCTCTCTTTCTAAGCCATAATATTTTATCACTGTGTTGTCTTTTTATTCTGGAAACAGTTTGTTAGGTTTTTAGAAAATACAAACAGGTAGGTAACCAGTATAATACTCGACAAAATTATCTGCTGCGGTTACCCATTCCTCATTCTGAACTTGTCAGTTGCTCTATGGAGGTAAAAAATTATTTAATAATCTTCCACAAGAAATAAGAAAACGGACTGAAAAAAGCCTACATATAAAGACGAAAAAATTTCTCGCTGATAAAGCTTACTATAATTTAAGTTGATTTTATAATGATTAGCATTTAAGTATTTTTTATGTTTTGCATTATATCCTAGTTTTACTGTAACTTAGTGTCTAGTTTTACAACTTGTATAATGTTTCGGCTTTGTCTACAACTTTATGTTTATATTGAGAATAAAGCATTTTTTGAGTTTGAGTTGCTGATATTTCGCAATACGCACCTGTCGGTCGCCGCGCCGCTATGGCTGCCGCCTTTGTTTCTGTTTGAAACCGGGCTTTAACTAAGGAGATTCAATATTGATTCTCTTGTAATTAAGAAATCTTACTATGGCCTTGTTAATGTTTAAATTAAGACTTGATATGACCCTGGTGTTGGAATGTTCTGGCAAAAAATTCAACAACCGAAAGGTTTGTTCAATTTTTTGTAGCTAAAACTGCAGTCTAGCGTAACATTCTACACAGTAGGTATCTAACGATTTATAGTTATAATTCCTAGACATTCCAGTAATTTATCAAAAAATATTTTTTCTTCAAACGTCAGTAAATCCGTCATTACTCGACTGTGTAGGCGGCCGTGAAGTTTCTTTTTTCCTCCGCCGGAGCTTTACTTCTCACTTTTCCGCCGGCGGAGGTAAAAGTGTTGTCATAGCAACATAGATACAATACAAACAGACAACAAAATAATCGTCAACAACTCAAGATTTATTAAACTACAATTTTTATTTATCACCAAATTTGTGACTGCATTTCTAAAAATCACTAATTTTAGGAACAAATTGGTTATTATTTAATCGAACTTACTCAATAACTGGTTATCAATACGGAATTAAAACGCAATCGGAGACGCGATCTTAAAAAAAATAATTACTGTTGACAGTGTCCACTGACAGCTTTACTATAGCAACAACCTGTGCCTATTCACCGACACCGGTCTAAGCCGCCTTGCGAACCCACTTATCTTTAATAATAATTAGATATTATTACTATTAAAAAGAGATGTTTTTGCATTAATTTGTCGACATTTGAAGAAAAAACAGCATATTTTATTTGGAGGAAAAGTTACTTTGCATGGCTTGCTCTCTATTACCATCAAACACGAGCGCGCCATGAAAAGTATCGCTTTTCTTCCATATAAAATAATATACTATTTAATGTTCGCGTCTTATTTTGATGATAAAATCCATGCATCATTCAATGAATTACTTCTTTATTAGCCATGTGAAGTTTCTTAAGGTTATAAGTAAAATATTGATTAGTCAGTTTACTACACAGGGTAGTAGATGTGCATATTTTTGTGAATAAATAATTGAAGGAAATGTATGTAGTATCAAGTGCTTGAAGATGACAATGAAATTTTTACCCTAATTGACAATTATTATAAGGCAACTTTCTTGTAGGTCTTACAGAAATGGAGAAAGTGGTGGGTTCCGAGGCCGTCAGAATGGTTTTCAAAATGACAGAAGTAAAGGAGATTATGGTCAAAGGAATGGAGGAGGTGGAAATGGATGGGGCAACCAAGGAGGTTATGGCAAGTCTGGTGGAGCCGGAGGGAACATGCGTCCCGTTGAGTGGGGCAACAAACAACTTCGTCCATTCAAAAAGGACTTCTATGAGGAACATGACATCATTAAAGCAAGGTCAGATTTTGAAGTTCAGCAGTTCCATGCCGCTAAGCAAATCACCTTAGAAGGAGATGCTCCTAGGCCTATTCAGAATTTCCACGAAGCTGATTTTCCTGATTATGTGATGGATGCTATTGTTTCCCAAGGTTACGAGTTCCCAACATCAATTCAGGCTCAGGGATGGCCCATTGCCATGAGTGGACATGACATGGTTGGAGTTGCTCAAACCGGATCAGGTAAATATATATTTAAAATATCTTAAATACGTCAAGTTTTTTGTGGTCCAAAAATTACATAACATAAATAAAAAGAGCAATTAGATACCCATGTAGCCTGATACCTCGAAGTTGTGTAAACTTCATTTTAAAACCCACAAAAAACTGCATGTGCTTCAGACCAGTCTTATTCACTACCCAGGAAAAAGTGTGCTAAACACGCCTAAAGAAGTTTTCGCGTTAACTTTGCCCTTGCCACCAATCAGCATGCCTCCAACTTTAAATTACAGTATTTTTGGACAGAAGTAAAAGAACTAAATGTTAATATCATCACCATTTTATATCCTGGATTAAATGTAATCTAAATAACTCATTAAACTATTATAAAATTTGTGGAGCATTAAATCGTGGTGTTGCTTGCTTTTGTTGTTTTTATGCTTTTTTTTGTTTATGGTTGAAAGTTTATATAATTTATTTGCTGTTATAACATGTTGATGTTTTAATTTCAGGATTTCTCTTTTACTTTTCTTATTAAATTATAATAGATTTTGAACTTGCCTACAATTAACTATTTTGTGTATGATTTTTATTCTGTTGTTAATTTTATTAACTTTTTGTCAACAAGCTATATTGTGCACAATAAACTGGCGTTGTAAGTTATGGGTGTTACAGCTGGACGTTTGCTAATTGGTAAATTGTTTAATAACTTTTATGTATGAATCAAGGTATAAATACATATGCATAATCTGACAATTGTTTTTTAATTACTTAACATTTATTGATTGAATGAAGCTCCAGTTAATGAAAAGTTTTTATTTAAAGCACTCTTTACCTCTTGGAAGAATGTAATCAGTTAAATGTATTTCTGTCAGACATTGCTAAATATTTGTTGGTTAGACTATAAAGTGGCCTAATTATAAGAACTACATGATGAGATACCTCAATGAAAACTATGATTATTTATCATACACCCTTTACCTCTAAGAAGAACTGATCAGTTGTAAATTTCTTTTTCAAAAAATAAATAAAGGAAACATTTGTTATTCAGACAATTTTTTGTAGGAAAAACTTTGGCTTACGTCTTACCTGCTATCGTTCACATTAACCATCAGCCCGAAGTTAAACGTGGAGATGGCCCAGTGGCTTTAATTCTTGCTCCAACAAGAGAGCTGGCTCAACAAATCCAGCAAGTTGCCAATGATTTTGGCAAATCATCATATATCAGGAACTCATGTGTTTTTGGTGGAGCACCTAAAGGGCCGCAAGCTAGAGATTTAGAAAGAGGAGTGGAAATTTGTATCGCGACGCCCGGTCGCTTGATAGATTTTTTGGAAAGGGGCACTACAAACTTGGAGCGATGCACTTATCTGGTTTTGGATGAAGCTGATAGAATGTTAGACATGGGTTTTGAACCTCAAATCCGCAAGATTCTCGGCCAGATTAGGCCGGATAGACAGACACTCATGTGGTCCGCTACTTGGCCTAAAGAAGTTAGAAAGTTAGCTGCTGATTTCATGAACTCTTATATTCAACTTAATGTGGGATCTTTGGAGCTGTCGGCTAACCACAATATCTTGCAGATTGTTGACATATGTCAAGAGCATGAAAAAGAAAACAAGTAAGTAAAGTACATCATTTCTTAAATAGAAAGCTGTAAAAAAAATTAAAATAATAAAAACATTTATTTCCAAGAGGTGGTAACGCAGGTATACATCAATACAAACTAAAATCTAAAGTAAAGGAAAAAAACTAAAATTAAATAAGAAAATTGATAATCTTCAGTCTACAGATTCATTTGTACTACATGCATACACACATATTCAACACAATACTCCTAGTGACTGACAGTATCAGTATTATATATTTAAAAACTCATTTAGAAAATATGTCAAGTGAGCATACTGTATTGTATATCATATTTAGTCACTATCTCCACTATGCTTAATTATAATGCAATTTTGTAAACTTTTCTTTATACACTTGACTTGATTATTGGATAGTTTGTTTGTACAATTGATTTTTTGATAGTTATTTTCTTGAATGTTTACATTCTTTCTTGTATAATTTTACTCTGTGAGTGTGTTGTAACAAAAGACAATTGCGACTGTTATTTCTTACTTATTGTATCTATGTGTGTTTCATAATCAACAAAGAAAAAACCTAAGACGAATACTTATCTACTATAGATTAATACTATGACAAGAAATTTTAGTTTTAGTGCTTTGTTAATGACTTTGTAGTTAGAACAATAAAGCATATTGAGTTTGAGTTATTTATTTAATTAATTTAAATGGATGAGATAGTCACTGTTGTAAAACAGATCACCGAGGTAATTTGACAATGCACACTGATTTGTGATTATTATTTCCTTCTAGACTGAACACACTCCTGCAAGAAATTGGCTCAAATGGCGAACCAGAATCTAAAGTAATTATTTTCGTTGAAACCAAGAGAAAAGTGGAAGGTATCACTAGAACCATCCGTAGATTCGGTTGGCCAGCGGTGTCGATGCACGGTGACAAGAGCCAGCAAGAACGTGACTATGTCTTAAGAGAATTTAGGTCTGGAAAAGCTACCATTTTGGTAGCTACGGATGTTGCTGCAAGAGGATTAGGTAAGCACCATCATATTTATTTAAAAAGCGATCGATAGTTTCGAGATCCTAAGGTTCAAATTGTGAATTATCTTCAAGATTCAATGAGTATGATGCATATATTATTCTCTAAAGGCTGGTTAATTAAGTGTTGATCCTTAACAGACTTTGGTTATGGCTAGTTGCCCAAAAAAAATAGGGATGATTTTTAGAACAGTGAAATTTACAAGTATTAACTGTCTGATGATAACCTAATGGAATATTTAATTGTAATGTGTTTGTTCGGTGAAATTCACAAAGAATCATCTCTAAAGAAACTAATGACATTTTGAGACTGGCTGTTCAGTAGTTAAATTGAGCAGTACATATCAGACCTAAGATTTTAAGTGACAGTCACCCAGATTTTCCAGGCTAGTATTATTTAAAATGGATTGGTGCATTTTTTATTTAAAATGGAGAGTTATTACAACTTTGGATGACTTGTTTTGTTTAATTTAAAAATATAAACAGTTAAAGGTTACTTGAAATATCCTCATAATTTCTTTGGCTGCCAGTAACAGTTAAAGGGTGTTTCCTGGGTACATGTTCAACTTGAAGATTAGCCAACTTCAAATAAGAAATAATGATCTGGCAAAGTTTTTTTTATTAAATAATTTATGCTCATAATCAATGTTTATTGATATTTGTTTTAAATTGGACGCCCCTGCATCCTTTATTATAAAATACAATAATTAATAATGATGAGTACTCCCAAATCCCAACACTTAATCTATTTTCATGCCAATATCTTGTCAGTTTTGAAATGAAATATCCTACTGTTTTAAGTATTAATTCTAAGTAAGTAGCAAGCGTCGCCAAAATTATCATATTTTCGCTTGATTCACTTTTATTTAGGGAGCACCCTGTACTGTTAATATTTAGTAGTTTGTTTTGTGTATTTTTAAAATAAATTAGTTATATTTAATTTCTATGGTAATGTAACTTAAGTGTGCGATGGGTGATATTAAGCCACCCTCGCTGTTAACCTTTCCAATGAGACATTACTAAGCTGTTTTTATTTAATTGAATAATATTACAAGCGAAGGTTTAATGTCGCTCTGTCCACAAAATAAAGAAACCTCTGTTGCTTTTGACATTATATTAATCAGTCTGGGTATCCTTTTTTGTTTCAGAGGCACAAGCAGGATAGCTGTTCATTTAGCCCAAATTTGTGAGCTAAAAATATGTCAGCGTTTCTAATTGCAATATTGTCTTGCGAGTGCCTCTATATGATCAGCGGATGATTTTGACACCGTCAGATATTAGCATTGGCATGTTTCTCTCCATTTTGGCAAAACCCAGAAAAAAATGCATGCTGGGAAGAAAGTCATTCGTTAAATGGGAGAAAAAATTGTCAGCCATATTATGTTTGGTCTTTAGTTAGATATATCTGCTGAGTGTTTGCATAGACTGTTTTTTGGATTCAACATTCACCTATACTGTTGGGTCTACTAAGGCAGGCAGATATATGTTACTAATTACTATAGATTACTCTTGAGAATTGAATCTAGCCACTATTCACAACTTCATGGATTTTCGTTACAAACTCGATCATGGTTAGTACACATATGAATTATTTTAATTATTTAATTTTGCATGTTTTTTTGTTTCAATATAATATATTACAATATTATGTTTGCATTATGATATCTAGATGAATATTCAAACAACTTTTCTGTCATCAAAAGTGTATGTTTGGCTAACGTATAAACTAGGCTAGTTTATAAATTAACTAGTTAGTTTACCCAATAACCAAATAGACGATTATAATTCGAGACATATTTTTCTTCAACTTTAGCAAATATGCCTT
>MU195038.1:0-14188 GCA_016904865.1 Pissodes strobi | reverse complement strand
AGCATCTGGTTAGTTTCTATTTGTTGAGCCCCTGTATAGAGAGCGAAGCGATCGGAGGACCATGCATAAAGTGTTTAAATAATTGAAGACTTATTTGTTGATTCTATGTAAGAGTCACGACATCCGACTAAATGCTATCGTGCACGTCACATATGAAAAAACGTTCGGCATAGTCGAATGGACATATTGCTTGTTACATCCGAATATGCGTCCTGGGAGTGAGTTCCACAGTGATGCAGTGCGCCAGACAAAGGAGTTCTTGTAAAGCGATGTTCTAGGTATTTCCAGTTGTACGACGAACCGGTGCGCTCTTGCCGTCTAGCGTGACTGTCTGACAGGCGTTGTCAGGGGCGGGAGAAGGCGGGCCAAATCCTGGGAACATCTGCCGGAAAAGTATCTGTAAAACAGGGATTTCTCGGTCACATGTTTGCGGGGTTTCAGACTATCCAGATTCCGGGTCAACTCCGAGTCACCGACGAGACGCACAACTCTCTTCCGAACGGAATCCAGTAACTTTAGGGTGTGCTCTGGCGTGGCACCCCAGATGTGTGAGCAATATTCTAAGCACGGTCTTATTAGAGCAACTGCTGCGGTGTATAAATTTTTTGTTGCGAAATAGCGTACCAAGCTTCTGGGAGGCTGATTTTGCGACGATAGCAACGTGGTCATGCCAGGACATATTGCTGTTGACCGCGACCCCCAGTAGTCCGATTGAATGAAGACGAAGGAATGGTCGATCCTGCCATAATGATATCATTGCCTGCCGTATGGTAAACGTGGCTGCTCGGATGATTGTTCAATGTGCATTTGCATTCATTCATCGGAATAAAAGAGACGCTCATTCGATTACACTATTCCTTTGTATGTATATATTCGTCAAATATTTCACTTCATACATGGCTCTCCGCTCGCTCCCGGGGCGTAACCAAACAAACCTAACCCAAACTAACCCAAGACATTCCCAAATGAGGAAAACAAACTAAAAAATATTTACATTTTCGACTGACAAATTACAATTTTTTTTTATTTCCGGCATGCCTTGGGTTAGTTTAGGTTAGTTTTGTTTGGTTGCACCCCCGAAGCGAGCGGAGAGTTATGCGTGAAGTGGAATATTAAATATACTTAAAAGTAAACAACACTGTTATTCCCCATAAGAAAATGTGCAACTTTTGGAAACACTGTGCCAGGCCCGCGGTGTCGGTTACTAAAATTTCATTATTTTCACGTTACAATTTCAATATTTTCATGTTACACCTGGGAAAGTCGTAGTGGAAGTTTGCCCTTCTAGGGCAATTTAGGCTCAAAATGCGGAATTTTTTCGGCTCAAATGTGGCGAATCCTCCGATTTTTTTGCTTAAGGTACTCTATAAGACACCCCTTTTCTAGCGAAAAAAAAGAAAATTTGCAAAATCGACACAACGTATATATCAGACCCTTAATTTGATGATATCTTTGAAGATTTTTAACCATTCTTATATTTTTCTTGCATTTGGTGATTATTATACGCGGTTAACTAATTTTTATATATTTCGGATAACTCTCTTAACTGAACTCTCTAAATTAAAATTTTTATTACAAAACAATTCCGAACGTTCTATAAGGAGCGTTTTGGAACATACTTGCTTCAATATTGCCTAACTTTTAATAAAAAAATTGAATGCTAGATAGTTTATATGAATTATTAGCTACGATAAACCGTTTTTTTCCAAATTAAGCGACGTCATCAATGACGTAAATACAAAACCTTCGGGAAACGAACTCTACTTATTACTACAACATATTTATGTAATACATACAACAAATAATATCATGGAATACTATCCTTATTTTAAAAATGAGATATTATTATATGACATATTTTGTACTATAAGACTGTAATATAAAAAATAACTGTAATTAAATTTAACGTCTTAAACTAATCAATATTATCAATCATAATATGGTAAGAATAACCTCGTGCGCCTATGGGAAGGCAAGATTTTTTACGTGCTAGTCCTCTACCCCCTTCAGTCGTTGTTAAGGTTCACTCGCTTGGCGCACTATTCTTATTAATTTATTCGGTCATTCAGAAATGTGCCAAACGAGTTTTGCGCAATTCAAAATGTGCAAAACTACTTCTGACTATTATGTAACGCTCAATAGCCGCATAAAAGTACAATTTCGGGTTTGGGAAATATTTGTTGCCTAAAATTAGTTTTGCGTCTTTCGGGTATTACCGGTATAGCCGAAAAAAATAGTACAAATTTGAGAAAAAGTAAAAACTTCAGTAACTCATAAACCAGGAGACTTTTTATTAATCTTAGGCATTATGCAAAGAAAAAAAAAGTTTAATAATGATATAATCCACCGTTTAAATTCTCATAGCATTCGCCATATATTAATTTCTTCATTTTACAAAAAAGTAGTCACCTTAACCACAGCTTATTCAATAACCAGCTACTCATCTTGCGGCGGCATCCTTTGATTTGGGAAAGTCAAGTGAAAATTTTAGAAGAGGGCAATGAGTTAATATTTTTCTAAACTCCGCCTAGTCAAGCGCTCCTTTGAGACTGCAGGAGTCTCAGCGGTTGCCTAGCTGGTCCCAAGCCCAGTCAAGGAGGAGGGGGCACACGCAAGGACTAGAGAGGGTTTGGTTTGCTGACCGGTAACGGCGACGGGAAGGCGAGGCCGGGACCCGAATGGAGCCATCTGGAGAGGTAGCGACATAACAACTAAGGTTTATAGGCACTTCCTTAGGCCGTCGGACAGTACAGGGACCCACCCTTGCCTAGCTAGCGTAGGGGGCTGTCCTATCATCCGGCGTAAAATCTCGATCGTTGCAGTAGTGCCAGGTAGCGCCTGAGGTAGGACCCTGCTGCTTCAGTCGGGGGGATATAATCGCGGCTGCCAGACCATCCTGCAAGGACCTATCCTGACCATGCTGACTCGTGGCCCGGCTTGTCTGTGAAGTAGCTTCTCTCTAGTCCTTCAATACCATCACCTTCTTTCGCAAATACACCCCTTACACGCACTCAGGTGCAAATACAGAGAAACACTAATCCGCTAACCCCTTTTTTTTAAAAAATTTTCAGAATGAGTGACAGTGAAACGGATAAAACGGAAAAAGAGCCAACCACCACAGGGAATCCTACCCCTAGCAGCCCTGAACCCGGGATGGAAATGAGTTCCATCCAGGAAGAGGAGCTGTTAAAGTCACCAGCCAGCACCTCTGAATCCGAGGCGTGTAGAAAGTCCTCGACCGGGCCGGAACCTAGTTTCGACCAGGCGGGACCGGATGCAGCTGAAGAGGAGAGGTTGCGACAGAAAGAAGCACGCAAGCAGGCCAGAAATCGTAATCGCACGAGAAGGAGAAAAGAACTGAGAGACCGCTTGAAGGAGGAAAGAAAGGCAAACCAGGCTGGACCGTCGGTTCAACCAGGCTCACCCACCGCCACCATCAATGCCTCTCCACGCTCTGAGGGCAATACCCAAGCCCGGCCCCGTGGGCAGCATCAGAGCTTCCAGCAGGTAAGGAGTAGAGGGCCAAACGCACGCGACGCCAGGCGAGCGGCAGCGAAGCTGAAGCCCATTGTTCTGCCTACAGCTCCGGCTGCAGTCGGGGGTTCCTCCACCCAGGATGAATACCCAAAACATCCAGGGAAGAGCACTCCTGGCGACAGCACGTCGAGAAAAAGGCAGATCTCTAAAGATACCCCTCCAGAACGCCAACACAAGAAGCCAAAACAGGGCGGGTCTACTTCCCATAAGAACGGCCGGAAGGGAGTGTCGCCTCTTTTGAGGAAAGGCATCCAGTCAGGACGTTCAAGTGGAAGGCCAACCGACCCGCCCAGTTCTGGCTCCTACAGTTCGGCGGCCTCGAGGGCCAACCAGGTTGTTTTCAGGTCTAACAGACAAGGTGGGAAGGTGACCAAAGAAGAGGCGGACCGCTTGAGGATGCACCTCATTAACGAAATGAGGCGTACCAAGGCAGAGCTCCACTCCCGAAACTCCGGCCTTACTGAGGCGGGGTGGTTTTTGGTCACCACGGAGGATGAGGAATCCAGGGATTGGCTGCTCAACACCTGTCAGCCACTGACCGAGGGAGAAGTGTCCTTCACAGCCGTGAAATCGGCGGACGCCCCATGGCCGGTGGAGATTGTCTTCACCTTGAAGACACTAGAGCAGCCGAAAATAGAGTATGTCACCGAGATGCTATCCATCCAGAACACCACCTTGAGTGTTCCGGAGTGGCAGCATCTGAAGACCGAAGGACAACCAAGCAGTTGGCGCCTTCACTTCCTGGTGAGCAGGGAGGTCGTGGCTGGACTAGAGCTGGCCGGGTGGATTGTCTTCTTCGAATTGGTCGCTGTGCGAGTTTACAGGGTAACCATTCGGAGAGCACCCACCGGGCGGGGCACTTCAGCCGAGACTTCCAAACCATCAGGAAGCAGGCAATAGCCAAGTAAGGTGGCTACCCCTATCCATGGTGTCCCCCATGGCGCAATTAAGGGTAAGTCAAATAAATCTCCAGCATAGCCGAGATGCTAGTGCTGAATTGGCAAGCATCATGGCTGGACAATCTGGAGAGATTGTACTAATACAAGAACCTTACTTTTTTAGGGAAAACATAAGGGGACTTGGGACCCCCGGCTTTACCATCTTGGCCGGGTGTGAAGGAGTAGAGAGGCCGAGGACATGTATCGTGATGTCCAGGGAGCTGCAGGGAACTCTGTTACCACAACTAAGCTCCAGGGACATTACGGTGATCCTGCTGGAATACATGGTGAGTGGCACAAAACATAAGTTATTAATTAGTAGTTTATATCTTCCGTATGATAACGCGCAACTTCCCCCAACGGAAGAATTAATAAGGTTAATAGAATACAGTAAAGACAAAGGTTTTCCACTAATCGTGGGGTGTGATGCAAACGCGCATAATATCGTTTGGGGGAGCACTAACACTAACGCGAGAGGTACGGCTCTATTAGAGTATTTCGTATCGGAAAACCTTGAAGTAGCTAACGTAAATGCGGAACCAACTTTTGTGAATCGGCTTCGTCAGGAGGTTATCGATATTACAGTGGTAACTCGAGCATTTGCGGAAAAGGTAGCCAATTGGAGGGTAAGTAGGGACATAACTATGTCCGATCATAGAATGATCCGATTCGAAATTAAATCGGATAAGATGGAGAAGCCACTGAAAAGAATTCCGAGGGCAACAGACTGGAACAAATTTAGGGAAAGTCTGGTAATGTCCATGGGAACTTTAGGGCAGGCTATTTCATCAAAACAAGAACTAGAAATTGAGGTGGTAAAGCTAAACAGTGTAATCGTCGACTCCTATGAACAAGCGTGCCCACTTAAGAAAGCGAGCGCCAAGAGGCTGCCTTGGTGGAGTGATACTCTGGACCGTCTTAAAAAAGACGTGAGAAGATCACACCGCCACGCTTTCAGGGAAGGGCGGCAGGAGCTCTGGGACGTGTATCTGGAAGCCAGAAGGAAATTTAAAATCGAGGTCCGACGCAGCAAAAGAGACAGCTGGAGGAAATTCTGTGGAGAGATGGAGTCTCTCTCGGACTCAGCGCGTCTGCTTAAGCTGCTGGGCTCGGAAAGACAAAAAGAGATTGGCTCTCTGAAAACAGGCGAACAATGGACGGCGAACAGAGAGGAAGCGATAGAGCTTCTTCTAAAAACCCACTTCCCCGGAGAGGTACAGACTACCAACTGGGACGAGGAACCAGAGCCAGAGATGGACTGGAACCTTGCCCGCAGTGTGGTGACTGAGGAATCCATAACTTGGGCAGTGGGGGAGTTCAGTCCATATAAGGCAGGAGGGCCGGATGGAATTATACCCATGATGCTGCAGGCGGGCCTTGACACGTTACTCCCTTACTTAAAGAGAGTATTCGAGGCCAGCGTAGCACTAGGGTACGTTCCACAAGCTTGGAGAGCAGCGGATGTCGTCTTCATCCCCAAGGCAGGGAAGAGAGACTATTCCCATCCCAAGTCCTTTAGGCCTATAAGTCTAACTTCATTTTTAATGAAGACAATGGAAAAAATGATTGACAGGTTCATCATGGAAGAGATCTTAACTGATTCTCCGCTACATGATAATCAGCACGCCTACAGAAGGGGGAAGTCGACTGAAACGGCTCTCCATTCTGTAGTTAGAAGGGCTGAAAAGGCAATAGAAAACAAAGAAATGGCGCTAGCGCTCTTCTTTGACGTAGAAGGAGCTTTTGATAAGGCTAAAACGAAAACTATCTGTCAAGCCCTCCAGGCCAGGAGAACACCAGTTCATTTGGTCAAGTGGGTAAAAACGGCACTGGAAGACCGAAAGATCAGCGCCACGCTGGGAGAAGTTCGCGTCGAGGCCGGGGTAAGAGGGGGTTGCCCACAAGGCAGCTGCCTCTCGCCACATTTGTGGTGCCTGGTGATGGACAGCCTCCTGAGAAGGTTAAATCTTGAGGGATTCTACGCACAGGCATATGCTGACGACGGGCTAGTAATGATCACGGGCAAGTTCGTGAGAACGGTCTGCGAGCGTATGCAGGTGGCGTGTCGGATAGTTCAAGGTTGGTGTGAGGAGAATGGTCTCTCAGTAAAC
Organism: Pissodes strobi; assembly: GCA_016904865.1. Taxonomy (NCBI): domain Eukaryota; kingdom Metazoa; phylum Arthropoda; class Insecta; order Coleoptera; family Curculionidae; genus Pissodes; species Pissodes strobi. The sequence goes on along the minus strand of MU195038.1, from coordinate 7,602 downwards.
CCAGGGAAGACCGAACTCATTCTCTTCACAAGGAAACGAAATCTAACAGGTTTTATACATCCCATACTCTACCAGACGAGACTGAGCCTAAGTCAACAAGTCAAATATTTGGGAGTTATTTTAGACAGTAAATTGACGTGGAAGGCACACGTTGAACAGGTGGTGAATAAGACAACCGCGATTATGTGGCAACTAAGGAGAACGGTAGGTAGGAAGTGGGGTTTAAAACCTTACATCCTCCAGTGGCTGTACACTGCTGTGATAAGACCGAGGATTTCCTACGGATCCGTGGTCTGGTGGCCAGCGGTGACCAGAGCCACTAATGCCCAGAAACTGGCCAGACTGCAAAGGCTGGCTTGTTTGGGTATTACCGGAGCATTGAGAACAACTCCCGGAGCAGCACTGAACATCATCCTGGGGCTGCCGGACCTCCCGATCTGGATTGAGAGAGAGGCAATGGCGGCTCACAAAAGGATGATCGACAGTGGCCTATGGCGAACGGACTACACAGGGAAAGGCCATACGACTATTGCCGCCAAAATGAGTAGGGATCTACCCATCATTGCGACCAAAGGCAATATTCCAGATGGCAGATTAAGACTGAGAAGGAATTTCCAAGTGGAATTTCCATCAAGGGAAGAGTGGCTGTCAGGCCAGGTACGTACGCCGAGCGGCGCACACGCATGGTACACTGACGGCTCATGGATGGCTAATACACAGTCATCCGGAGCCGGTGTATACCTAGACAACACTAAATCAGGAGAAAGCACTTCGCTGGGGAGATATGCCACTGTTTTCCAGGCGGAGGTGTTTGCTATTTTGGAAGTAGCAACCAAGGCGGAAGTAACAGAAGGTGTAGAGAGTATATATATTTACTCGGACAGTCAAGCCGCTCTCAGGGCGATCCAAAAACCCAGGGCAAGCTGTAAGCTAGTTCAGGAATGTAGAGACGCCCTAGACAGATTGGCTGTGCACAAGGAAGTAAGACTCAGATGGGTTCCAGGGCACAGTGGCATCGAGGGCAACGAACGGGCCGATGAATTGGCAAGACAAGGCTCAACGAGCCACCTCGTCGGTCCAGAACCTGGTTTGGGCTTAAGTAAAAGGCAAATCTCTCAGGAACTAAATAACTGGGCCTGGAGCAAGACAAAACACAATTGGAGAGGAAAAGAAGGATGCAGACAAGCCAAGGAAATGATTCCAAATCCTGACGGATCCAAAGCAAGGCGACTGCTAAAAAAGAGCCGAGAGGACATCAGGAACTTGGTAGGTATTCTGACTGGGCATGGAAGCCTAAACAGACATCTGCACCTTATCGTGAGGGACAGCCCACTCTGCCTGAACTGCGGGACAGGGGAGGAGTCCTCATACCACTATATAGGAATTTGTGATAGGTGGAGTCGCCTAAGGAGGAAGATACTGGGAGCACCAACACTTGCTCGGGAAGATCTAAAGGATCTGGACTGGGAGGACGTCCTCACCTTTATCAAGGTGACGGGCCGTTTCAGTGCGGGCCGGGTGTTGGAAGTAGCCAGGTAGGGGAGGGCGGATCGGGGATGGTGAAAAGGGACTTATAGGCCTACTTACCGGGCTTCGGCCCCCCCACCCTTACTACTACTACTACTACTACTAATATTTTTCTAAACGTCTGGGCATCTGAATAATATTTTTGACAATTCGTTTAATTTAAAATACGATGTTTTATCGTCTAAAATCCGTTTGAAAACGATTTTAAATGGCAAAATTGTATAAAAAACCGAAATTTCCGGTCTTTTTAGGGCAGTAGCCGCAGCTTCGGGCGAATTTGTCGTGGATTTTGAAGGGAATATTCATTTTAAATTCAGTTCGTTTCGTGTCATTACATGGCCTGACAAATCACGAGACCGTGAAACTGAACCGCTAAGGGCACTGTAAGGATGCGCAGTGCCCGACATTCCAACTTTCCGATTTCGATAGAGATGAATAGCTGGTTAATGAATAAGCTGTGCCTTAACCTTAACCTGCGATGCTTTTATCTTTAACAAATCGCACAGGATAAATCAAACTCTCAGATATCGTCTGGGGAATGAAGCAAATTTTCCATCTCTCTGAGCATAATTTGTATGTTTTTCATTCGTTTGACTCATTTGTTTTACGTAGTGAAGTAGAAAATTATAATTTCAGGCGAGCGGCTCTGGGAGAACCGTTTTGTAATTTTTCGCGATGTAGATAAATTTCCTAGAGATAATTTGCTGGCAATTTATTTGATAGGCCATTTAATTTAACAAGGAGTGCGATAAAACACCGAAATGTATAGGTCTTAGTCTTAGTATACGTTTATAGTGCGGAAAAAATGTAAATAATAATAAAGCTGTAATTGCTCAAAAATTATTGGTAGATATATTTCGCACTCACTAGAATTCTATTCTTAATAAGGCGTAAGTTCGCAATACAGCAACGGAAAATGCTATACTGGATATATATAGTGCATGAAATAAATGTTTAATCAAAATTTAAACACCTTTATTGTACGAATAATATATCAAGATTTGGTTTTCGGTGATCGTTGGCTTTTGGATAACATTTCCTGCATTTTTGCAAAAGTCTGTTAGCTTCGAGAATCTTTGAATCACCATTTTCATTTTTTTTTCTTCTCAGCAAAATAATCTTTAACAAAATATCTTTTTTCTTTAACGATTTCCGATATTTTCATTGGCTCATGTCCCTCTATAGCAACAGGGAAGCCATGTATTTACTATGATGTTCGGTAGACCAAAAGAACCACTTTATAAATTAGCGATATTTTAAGTTAGTAGGGATAAGGTGGGCTAATTTTTTACCTAACTAGTGCTTTAACCAGAGTCTATAGATATTCTAAATAGTACAAGCACTTGGCTATTCGAGCAATAAGTTTCCCTCTTGCCGACGCGCCTTCCTCACCACTAGACTGCCGCTTCTACCGGTCAGTCGGCAGTTCACTTCTCAGTGGTTTGATACGCGGTGTCCTAAGATTTTAAGCTTACATATTTACGGAGCATTGTACGCGGTGAGCAAATATATAGAATTTAGAACAATAATTATTAGAGTGTGCGTTGATAGGTTTCTTTTAGGAGATAGCGATTATTAGAACAATGGAATGATCATTTCCTATTGGCAAGAGTTGTCAATTGCAAAATTAATATTTTATGTGCAATATTGTATTTTTGCGATGGCTGAAAATGATAATAATCAATATTTTGAAAAATATAACATGTTAGTCTGACTTAGACTGAGCAATGAACACTCCCGTTGAGCTTCTCAGCTATATTTCAATAGGTTTGAGTAACCTAAACTAAATATTATAATGCTAGAAAACTACCTGCTTATAACCGTAAATAGACGACTATATCTAAGGATTAAGGAGAGGAGAATTGTTTAGGTCAGTTTGATCATTCAATAGTAAATCGGTCTTTTTAAATTTATTAATTTCTATGGTTTCTAATAAATTAAGTTTTTTATTCTTATTAGGAATGTGTAAAATATCAAAATTTATATAATTAAGAAAACTGTGTAGGTGTCTATCAGTCCCTTGAAAAGGAGCGATAACATCATCAACATACCTGTACCAAAATAAAAACTTTTTTCCAAGAGGGTGTTGATGTATACGTGTTTCTAAATTATCCATAAAAATTTCAGCTAACAAAGGACTCAAGAGATTACTCATAATTAATTTCGTTTGATGTCCTAAACTTATTTCCGAGTATACCGCCAATAGATACCATAAACATTATAGACCTAATCTTAACCCGTAATAAAACTAACCCAATCAAAAAACAGGATATATTAGACACACTTGTAACCTGTATAGGCCAAAATTACTTTCAATTTGACAATAAAATATACACTTCAAAAGAAGGTTTAATTTTGAATTTTCTGGTAAGTCTAGAGATTTGATATTGTCTATTAACTGGTACGAATTTTTAATGTCATATTTTGCAGAGAATTTACAATGATGTGTGATTATGTTGACTAATTTTTTAGATACTTTGCATGACGGGGCTGACATAAAAGATAATACTGGTCTAATTGGAATTTCTATTTAATGTAGTTTAACTAAAAATATAGTTTTGGTACTATTGGATTCATATTGAACAAGCTAAATTTATCAGAATCTATGAACAAGCTACTATTTTTAACTACGTCTTTAATTTGTTTTTAGAATATGTTAGTTAGGTCAGATTTAATTTTATCACCAAGGTCTTCTCTTTTAACTTTAATTCAAGCTTCACATCTAAAGACACATTCTTTACTTCATTATTTGATAATATTACTCAAAAGATCGTCTAAATAAAAGCTTTAAACACATTGTAAGGCGTAGTTCTTTTCGTCCCTGTAAATTTGAAAGTAGAAAGTTTGTTGATATTTCGCTTCCGCTTTTCGAATGACAACATTTATGAGCACACAGGCATTTTTAGGTTTCAAAGAAATATGAAAATTTTGCAAAATGAAAGTCACTAATTAACTATATAAACAAACCAAGAACAAAATATACTAACGATTGTCCAAGCTACTGACAACTCAGCTACTGACAGCTCTACACGTAAAACTGCGCGGCGCGGCGTGAAATTCGCAAACGGTGTCGTAGAGCAGCCAACTAAATAAGTGGCCTATGAGTGGATTTGAGAATTCTTGTCCCACGTGTAAGCGGAAGCTTTCGCATCTGTCCTTAATCTGTATTCTAGCCGTTAAGCAGATTATTTTTCTGTTACTTTTTATTTTTTTAAACTTAGTTTACTCACTTAGTATTTTTTTCTTATTTTATTTTTTAAGACATTTTTTATGTATACTTACTTTGTAATATATTTCTATTTCACATTTTGCATTTGTTGTTAATACCTAACAAATATAGTCCATAAGTTAACCTTTTATTAAAGTTGCGCATTTACTACTCCAAATAGTAATATGAATACGTAAAGCAACTAATTCAGTTATTGATCGTTCCCCGTAGATGTATTCAAAGCGATAAAATAACGCGCGGCCTTGTATACCTCGCATCTAGCTGTTAATGCAGTGTTCACTGAGATTTACGACCGCTCGCAAAAGAAGCCGGCTTTTAGGAGAATGTCAAAGGAGTGATCGAATATAGACAAAAGTAGATAAAATAATATATTTACAACATATTATAGCATTAACTAAAATGGTTTTACATCAGGTATTTCAACAGTTGATTCTATAGAAACGGATTCGGATGAAGATGCCTGATGTGGAGATGATAATGATGTGGTAGAAACGCCTATCGAAGAATTAGGTATTGCAGATGAGGGATTCGTCGCTGATATAGAAGAATATGTGATCTTAGCACTAGATTCATTGGCCAAATTTTCCAACTCTAGCTCCGAAACTATTGAACACACTCTAGCCTTGGTTAAAGCTTGATAATATGGGTTCATCTTTTTAACGGTTTGTGCCAAGCTATAAAACAGTGTCTCGATCTCGTCTTTTTTATCCTCCAAGAGATATTTTATCATTGCATCAGAAACACTACTACTTTCCTTCGAGGCTTTCATTTTGTGGCTAGCTGAAAGGATATTTTTACTTTCATTATTGGTTGGTTGCAATTTTTGTAAATTCATTATATTTTCGTCAGTGTCTCCCGTTGGTTCAGAATCGTCGTCTGAAGATAGAGACATATCCTGAGAAGGTAGAATGGTCCTTTCTTTCAAATAGGGTAGGATGAAGCTCATCTCTTCTTCGTATTTCCATTTCTTGACGTAAGGAGTTGCACTTCCGCTGGCTAATTTTCGCTTTTTTAAATTTCTTCGGAAACTATCTCTCAGCGCTGTCCATTGCTTCTTGCAGTCCTTACCTGCAAACAAACATAGATATCATTCACATGAAGTTAGCAAGAGACCGCATAAAGGTTCAATAACCGCAGATAATAGAAGAAATGTTACAAGAAAAAAAAATTAATAACTTCTAATGGTATTTTTGCAAATCTGGACTGTAGTTCCGAGTATGACGTTTTGAGGTATCAATAATTTCAGGTACCCAATATCTTAAAATACTAAACAGGCTCTGTTACTTATTTGTTTCATAGTATGTTGCTCATTTTGTGATTGCCGACATTTATGACTTAAGGTTAGTTGTTAAATCACACTTGTCATGGTGGAAGCGTAATAATTTTATCGAATATTTTTTTAAGACAAAGTTTTAATAATTTGGCTTACACAGAGTGTCCCAAAAAGCGTGGCGCATAATTATTATATTTTTAAATGGAATGGCATACTTGTTTTTGTTGGTATTAGCGGCCTGTCAGATCCTCTGTCCTCTGTTCAACCCTTAAATATTGCTCTAAAAATTCGACGTTGCCAGGTTATTGCATTTTTTACGATTTTTTATTGATTTTTGATTTACTTCATATAAATTTAAATTCGCTCGTTATTTTTTTATATATTTTTAGTGAAAATTTGTAGAGAGTCTAAACTGGGATAATTTTATCTTGCAAGAGTACAATTTTGTGGATCTCTTCCACAGAGTGTCCACAAATTTTATTTAAATATTAATATTTCCAATATTGTTTAACACCTTAGTAGCAGATATCGATCGAGTATTAATTTACCTTTCGAATGATAATGACATATTATATACATTTATTTTGGCCACTTTTTTTAAAATTGCAATTGAATAAAAAGTTACATTTTCTTTCCTACGAAACTTTTACAAGGAGAAAACCAGCTAACAACATTTTCTTTAAAATGACCTCCGTTGACCTTCATACAAAAAATAATTCATCTTCAAAACGTCTGCGTTACATTACTAATATTTTATGCGTTATTAAACGACACTCGTTAACAACTTTATTTGTTAAATCTTCGAGGGTTTCAGGTTTTGTGGCATACACTTTACTTAACAGACGTCCCCATAGCAACAAATCCAAAGCCGTAAGATCGGGTAATCTAGGAGGCCATTCTGTGATATTTTTCCTGCCAATTCATCGTCCAGGAAATTTTTCATTCAAAAACTGAAGAAGTTAGCATCGTAGTGTGGACATGCCCCATCTTGCTGCAACATCAATTAATTAATTGTCTATAAGGTTGTATTGTTATAGTATTTCGGGTATCCTAGGATTAGTGGCGCCGGTCGTGCAAAAGTTGGAAGTAATTTGCACCATTTGGATTTCCCTTGACGGAAAATGGTCTAACACCATTTGGTTTTAATCATCTCCTGATGCTGCTAACATGGTTAGCGAAACGCGTGTCGAGTGCAATAATTATGCTTCGGTATTGTGGATAAAACTCCGTTTTAGTGCATGTTGCCGAAGGTTCCAAACCTCAACATAATAAAATAAAGCATACTATTGCGTGGCAGAATTCTATCGGGGTAGCCTGGTCATTAGTTAATGTTAATGGGTAGTTATTGATGTTCTGAACCTATGTTAATTTGTATCTTCTTTTATATTTTGACATTGGTTGTTTTCTTATCTCGGTTTTGTCTTATTTTTAATAATAATAATTTGTAAACAATTAATTTTTAGTAACACGTTTTATTTCGCCAATATTATTACAGCCACTCTTATTTCCACCTTACACCTTCGCCAGTACAGTTATCATAATTACATAACGCCATGAGTCGACTCTGCTATCG